>VZDJ01000026.1:755433-854131 GCA_008694505.1 Cyanoderma ruficeps | reverse complement strand
CACATATATATATATACACAATATTGCTTTCAGGCAGAATCAAGGCACAAGAAATGGAAATTTAGTTTTACTTCCAGGTATGTGTCAGATCGCTTGGTTTACACGGCTGGTATGTGCCTGCTTCCTTAATGAATGTTTTAAAACTTCATCTGTTAGTTCTCTAAATCTTTTGTAACAGTTGCCTTAGGATGCTTGGTTAATGGTTCTAAAATGCTGTTAAGAGGAGTAAGACTATGGACACATTAAATATATAACTGATTTTTTTTTAGTACAACAGTAGAGAACAATGATGGCTAGCAGAAGAGCCTACATCTGGAAAGTAACAATGCTTGCAAAATTATTCATTGTGTTACGGATCACTTCACGTAATTATGATACCATTTTTAAATCGATTCACCAAACTGAAGAGTTTATATTATATGCCTTATTTTGAACATCTGTTGTTTTCTTATCTGAACTTGTCTATCTTTCCTTAACCTGAATCCCCCCCCAAAAAAGTTTGTAATTAGGAACTGTTTAGAATACTTTCAATTGTTCATGGCTTTGTTTATCCTATCCCCAGCAAAGCAGTCTCCACAGGCCACCTCCTTTGGTAAAAGGGATGAATATTGTCTTTGTTCTACAACTGCCAGCAGTACAATTTACATAAAAGGCAATTTGGGAGAGAGATGAATGTAACTCCACACAACTTTTTCTTATCTTTATAAAGGAATTAAAAAAATCTCAATAGCAAAATGGACTGGAACATATTTGACTGGTTACAATTATAAATAGTGGAGCGGTGTAAATTCAAAACACCGTTCCCTAAAGGGCCACAACATGAAGCAGTTTGCCCCACATCTCTCCTTGCCCTGCCACCATCAGCTGTTGGGCAAAGCTGATTTCTTCGTGATAGCGTTTGCTTCTGCCCCACCCCCATGCTACCTTTTGAATGTTCTCCCAGGTCTTCTGGCAAGCCTCAGTCCTCCATCCCAGCACTCCCACATACTACAGAGCTGGGTAGCACAATCATGGAGTTCAACCACTAACCAGAAGCTAAAAAAAATCAAACACAAACTTTCCTGTAACCCCCCTTTCTCTTATTCTGCCACCTCCTCCTCAGGACAGGCTTTTATCGCATTTATTGAAGCTACCAAAAGACACTGGGAATTTTATGGAAGTAAGATGTAATGATTTTATCACATGGAACAATCTTGGAAAGAAGTAGTAATGTTTTCTTACAAATTACCCACAAGCGAAAAAGAAAATGAACAAACACCAGACAAGAACTCAGGCACACAACTCCTGCCAAACAAAGGTTCTAGTTTGTGATCAATCCAGACTGTGTGCAATTGGTGTAGGCTTGACTGCATGAATGAACTGAGACTTCCAAAGAACTGGGCACATAGGAAACAATGAATTTTAGCAGGGCTAGACATACTAGGTCTTTCAGAGTGTAAGCCTAAACCATAAAAACCCAAGGGTCAGATTAGCAGTTGGTAAAAATTCTGGTGTATCTAAAAACAGCCCAACACACCCCAGTTTATGTGCTGAGCTTGGGCAGCCAGTAAAGCTAGGGATGGCAACACTCATCCTTCCAAAATATTCTGCACGTTCTCCTTCACCAATAATGGAGCAACTGCATTGTGGGAAAAAGTAATGACTGTAACACAGTGGTTCTTACCGATACTGTCTGTGCGTAGTCAATGTTTAATGACTGTCCTTCAGCTATTTCTTTTGGGAGAGGTGAAGCAAGAAACTATTGACATGATGTCAGGTGGGGAACTATACAACAACCTTTTTATTCCATAAGTTACGGAAGTAAAAAACAGTACGGAAGTACTTGTCTTGGGGCAATAAGCAGTCTGACATTAGGATCAGAGCTTGTTCTGTGCCTCCGTTGTACGAGTGTGACGGTTCATAGGGAGTCCTCACCCCTACTTACAATTTGCTGCAAGTATTAAAACAAAAAATGAGTCATGTTCTATGATTCATTTTGTACATTGAGATAAAACTCATTCTAACTTGCTGACACTATTTATCTTCACCAGTGAAGATTAAATACATTTGTTACTCAGATACCTAAACCAAGGAAATTGTTTGCATAAATAGCAGTAGCATTACAGATGAAGGGCAAGGCATGTAAACTGTGAAAGCTGAACAGCTCTTATAAAATCCACCTCGACTAGCCACTTGGACAGAATCTTTCCAGTATGTGTTTTAAGTAACAGAAGGAATTAAAAAATATGCGTACATCTGTGGCCTTCACCCTTATCATCACACCTTTACATAAAGAATTAAGAATTTTACATGCAACTTTATTTTGGTATAACTGTTTCCACCAGATGTAAGGGAATGGAGAATGAACTTCCAAATATCAATCAGATGCACCTTACTGACCATATTGCATGCAAATACTTAAGAAAGTAATTTTTGTAAGTCAAGTGAAAAAAATAATTACATGTCATCAGGCAAACGAATCACCAGGTATCCTCAATTCAAGTATCAAGTCATTAACTTCTACACAAATGTGTTTAAATGACTATCTGAAATTTTAGGAGCTTGAGCTTAATACTGTAAAAGTAACTACTCAAAAAAACATATTTGATATGCTGTAAATTATTTTTAGTGTTCTAAATTTAGAACAGCAAAAACATATCCCATTTTTATCTCCCTGTACTTCATGAAAAAACCCATGCTTTACTCTGATATTCATAAGGTCTGGGAGTCATTGTATTTATCTCATTCTGTAGAGCAGAAATTTATATTGATTGTAAAACATGCACATAGCATGTACCATTAATCAAGAGTTATTTCCATAGAAATGTTTCCCTGTTTAGTAGTGGGAAATAGCAGATAACAATGCTTACACTCTAAATGCAATTCCCGGGCAAGAACACTTCACACTTCTCTACTGCTTTTCAATGACAAAATCCATCCTTACCTGTTAAGGTAGCTAGAGAATCACGCCAAACTAACCACAGCATCAGAGTAACCAGGAGGAAAAATACTGTGCACTGAACATCTTTTCATACATATAATCTTCCAAGAGTATGGTATAATTTTTCCCTCATGCATTAGTCAAGAACTTGGTCCTTTCCATTTTATAGGCAGTTAAAACCTGCAAGCTGTAATATTAATAGGCAGTTAAAATCTACAAGTTGTGACTTTACAATTATGTAAAGTTAACAGCAAAAGTGTTGAAGTGTTGTCATTCATGATTTCTTTTAAATGTTTTTGTTTTAAAGATCTGGAGTATATAGTTTATTTCCTTCACATATTTAATAGCCTGACAGAGATAGCTTCATCAGCCTAAGAACCATACTTGATTCTACAGAATTTCTGCATCAGCATGGTGTCAGGGGAAGCCTTGCTCTATTATGGTGATAAACAAGATAATCTAAAACCACTTAAGTAATGCAGGAGAATAAAATTAGTGCAAATTTTCACTACCATGAACTTAATTTTGCTCAGCTCAAAAAAACCCCCAAATTAAGTTGTTTTACTCTTTGAAGAACAAGGGTAGAAAAAGAGAAATGCACAGAAACAGAATGAAATATTTGCAGAGATGTTGCTGTACAGCTAAAACTTCATATACTAGCCTTTCCAGTTCCATATCATGCTCAGAGCCACAAAAATGTCTAAGTAATTTAAAGTTTAGCTCAAGAAAAAAAAAACCCTGAGGTGAAACAAACTACAATTTAGAATTTGGAAAATAGCAAGTTCTGCAATACTACGAAAAAACCTGCCACTACACACATTATGACATGTTAAATGTCACTATGATGTGTTACAATAGCCACAAATTTTGAGGTACATTCACAGTACCACAATTTATGTTAATGTAACTCACAGGCATTTCTCAATCCGGGTGAACATTTCACAAAAAAAAAGTTCAGTGTTTGTGTGCTGGTCAGAACTCACCACGTGGTCAGTCCTTACATGCAAACAAGTCTACAGACACCAAAAATTCATGACTTATGCAGAAAGAAAGTAAGAAATTAAGTGACAGGATGGGCGACCTCAACCACGTGTACTACATGGGCACGGATTCAAACAGCACACAGAAATCCAAAGACTGAGCACTAAAGGAAAAATATATTATTTTCATTTTTGTTGCACAACATATTGATGCCAAGAAAACAACAGAATTAAGCTCAGATACTTCAGCCCAAGAAAGAGCTTGGCTTGAGGTTAAAGTCTTTAAACTTCCACGAGGTAGAATACAATCAAGTATCTTCTTTCCCAGAATATATTAAGGAGGACAAATCCAATTTAGTTTTTAAAGCTGTTGAAAACTCTTTTGATAGTAGTTCGTGAAGAGAAACTCTGTCATGAGAATACACCCAATTCCGTCCAGTCCAGTCATAGCGCTTGGGCCCACTAGGGAAAAAAAACAAAACAACACAACAAAACATCACACACTGTGTAAGTACAGATTATTTCAGGAGACCTGCTGGAAGCCTGTATGCATAATGTATGCCACAGAGTGCCCAATAAAAGTAACAGATAGCATGGGGAACGGCTGGTGGGCAGTGTGAGGAAGTGGAGCAGAAAAGGCCTGATATGTCAGGAACTGCTGAGCCATCAAACGTATGTATCTGAAAGGGGGCAAGATACATCAGCCATTCTCAGGGGAGACAAGCACTTTCCCTTCCTGCTTTTGGCCCTGATTTCCCCACAGTTTCTTCCTTTATCCCATTCTTCCCTCACAGACATAATTTTCTTGCACACAAATATCACAACAAATATTTGTATAATGCTGAATTAATGCCAGTGATTAGTTCTTGCAGATATTCTAAGCACAACAAAGGACAAATAATTTCATTTTAGATGCAACAAAATAATTTAGCCCCTGAAAGCAAATACATTTGTATGTGGGAGATTTCTCTGCACTATTATATTGTTATTGGCTTGGTTTTCCAGGCCTATATTAAGTATCAAGAAAGAAACTTGAACACCTAGGTTCTACTCCAGACCTTGCTATCCACCCAGTTTTCCACAGGTCATTTGCCGGAGTTGCCTTTCAAAAGTTAGGAAATAAGTGAACACATAGCATCATATTCCAGGAAATACCACTGTTTATCATAATGCCAGTTAAGGGAGTATAAAAAGCACTTTAGTTTTTTTTCTCAACATCCATATTCCAGAGCATGTATGTCTTAGCTCAACTACAGCTAAACAGAAAGAATCATCTGAGTTTTGGTTTTCATAAAGCGATGAAGCCCATGCGTGTCAGTGACACAAACATCTTATAAGCTGGTTCCTTCACCAGTAACACTTATCAGCTCTATGGGTTCTTTTCCAGGGGTAGTGGCAACGAATACAGATTTTGGATTGTGGGGAACAGCTACAGCATTTTCCCACTTATCTGGCTGCCCTCCCTGCTGAAACCAACCAGAAAACCTGGAATGGATTAAAACACAGCATTAGAAAAGGCAGAGGAAGCAGCTAGCTAAGGCTTCTGTGAAGTGCAGATGCTTGACAAAAACAGCCAGTGTGGGCATATATAAACATATAAAGCAGGAAATCCCACAAGCTTGAAAGGGAAGGAGCCACCCTGTTTAAAACACAAAGAGAGGTTTAGATGATGACATCACCATCATCTTTTTTCAACAGAGGCTTTGTTTGTTTCTTTTTAATCACTGCTGGTTATACTTCCTGTGAGTAGGTAATATACCTGTAGACAGTGGTTTTGGGCTGAAACAATGTATGAAAATTCTTTGTTACACATTTCCTGTATTAATTTAGGTATGCCAATAATACTGCAGTGTCCCCCGAACCTCTATATCAAACCATTTTTGAACAATTAGATTATATCCTGTTTTGAGAATATACAGAGTAGAAGGATTACTTACGAAAAGGATATTACAAAGGATGATCATGCCATGCTATAAATAAGGGGAAGTACATTTCCATCCAGTGTGCAGCTATTATGTAACTAACTTACACATAACTTACCTAGTGGGTGAGGACAGCCAAATCTGCCGGTTTGGTGTTTGCTTATTGATTACATATGTTCCCATGTCTCCACCCAGTTTAACTGTTAGTACTCCACTCTTAAAAGACAAAGAAAGTGAGAAATAAAAAATTTGTATCCTGTTACTTTGACAACAAGTACTTCATCTGCAGTGGCAGAAACTTTTATCAGATTCTCAATCATCTCCCAAACAATAATAGCCGGAGAGAATAATCAACACATACTAAAAACGTAAGTTAATACCTAGCATATCTTTGAGTCTGACATAGACTTTAAATCTTCTGGTCAGAGCTTGATTTTAGTGTGTCCACAATGGTACTACTTAAATAACACTTTTGAGCTTGGACTTGGCATGTTGAAAGGACCAGACCATTGCAATTCATTTTGCAATGATGAAAACATCATCCATTAACAACTTTTTTATATTAATGAACAATGCAGAACTGGTGTGGTTCGAAGTCAAGAAGCTTTACGTGTCTTTGCTAGATTTCTGAGCATCAGAATTTTCCTTTTCTTCAGTAATTGTAACAGTTTAAAAGGGAATAAACACACTTTTTTCTTGATAATTCTGATTCATATCTGAAAAAATGTTCCAGTTCTAAATCCCATGACTCTGGTTTTCCATGAGTCTAGTTTTGCTTTGGTTATGCCACCATTAGACCATTATCCTAGTGAGCATTTCTCTTTCTTGCTCACATTTCTTACAGACAACATGATTCTTGTAAATGATAGATATTTTCTGTTCTGACTTTAAGAGTGAAAAAACCAACAATATTTGGACTGGAGCTGATCTAAAGGTGATCTGAAAGATACTAATTAAAAAGGGAAACATTCCTACAGAATACAAAGTGATGATACAGATAATAATTTATTTAGTCCACAGTATCTCAAATACTTCAAGCCCTATAGCAAAATAAAGCTCCTTTAAGGGTATCATACTTTTCATGCTTTAGTCAGAAGATACTACTAAGAGCTACCTATCATTGCTCAGACTATTTGCTATGTATAAACACTCACTAGGGGGAAAAATACTTTCAGGTATGAGTACCTCTGGCCTGCCAACACACTCTGTAGCACAAGCAGCAACTCAAAGCTTCCTTCCCCTACAAAGTAACTCAGGGTTACTGGTTTCTCACATATCTTAATTATCACCAGGCATAAAACAATACTCTCAGGATCTGATTTTTTACCTTTGTTTCCATGTTGTTTCTGTGCTTTTATAAGGCATTTATGTTTCTGATCAAAACAATAAAAATAAAAAGGTCTCCTGCTTAAAAGTTCCATCAGGTTTGTCCTGCCAGGACATCCCTACTAATGCCTACTATTGGACATAAGTACAGTGTACAGAAGAACAAGAACAAGCTACTTCTCTGGTTGTCAGAATTTCAAGTTCTTCATATCTCAGTGGTCTTAGAATTGTAGAGATACAGCAGAATAAGAACAGGATGGAGGATCAGGCCTGCATAATGATACATAGGTTTCAGCATTCTTCTATGTGGTTTGTTATGCCATATTAAGTATTTAGCATGATGTTATGCTACATGTTTCTATAGAAACACTATCAGTAAATAGGTTTTCAAAGAGTAAACAGAGAATTATACTATTATTTATACTGTGTGTCAGCTGTTAGAGAGTACTGTCACTCTATCCTTACAAAGTAAATAGAACTTAACCTCTACTGCTGTGTTGAAAACACTTCCTCATACATTTTACAGTACTTCTGAAATACTAGAAAATACGACTTGAAATTTTTTAAGAATTTAATTGCAAGATACTTTTACCATATCTTACGAAATACTGCTGTACATGATCTGTACTCTGGATGAATGTTTGCTAGTTCCTGGTAACAAAAAATATTCTTCTAAAGAGATTTTTTCCCTGAACACAACGATACACGTTTAGAACAGGAGAGCAGACCTTTATCACATTTGCCACCTTGTGGCTTCCTGCAGCACTGACCCTGTTTGTTTAGAATTAAAATTTGGGCTATTTAACCTCCTGCTTTTAACAGAAATGACAGCATATTATTAATTGTCATCATCCAGTCTATATAGTAAAGGACCACTGGTAAAAATTAAGATGTAAAAGTATTATTACCTCTTGAGCTTCACAAGTCAATGTTAAACATAATCCACCATAAGATAAATGGAGAAAAAATTATGACATGACTCATCAGCTTAACATAATGAAGTATCTAAGAATATTAAAGAGGTAAATTTCAACCATTTCTAATTTTTGTCCCAGAATAGTTACATCAGGCTAATAGGTGCTGATATCCTAAAACATACTGAAGAGTAATGGTTAAACAATGCTTTTTACCAGAAAACCAATTAGCTGTAACATTATCCACATACTTAATTAAAGCAACAACTAGTATTTGCTGAACAGAAAGTTACTGGCAATACATTATTTTATATCCTAGCTATCAGAAATATAGAATGAAAATTATGGTGACAAAGCTACACATAAAGAAGTCCAAAACTACAGACTTCTGTTTTGATTTTATATTTTGCACAGTGAAACCCAAACCATTCAATTCAACACACAGAAGCACAAAACCTTAACTGACAGCGCCAGCAGAAAGCAATCTCATTGTGGTAAGACATGGAGAGGGTGCAAGAGCTGTGTGACCTCAAAAAACTGCAGTATTGAAAGACCAGTGTAGCAGACAGTAGTGTAGGAAGAAACAGCGTTCTTCTCCAAGTCATGTTGAGGGCTGTGACACATAGATCACTTCAGGAACTGAATTTATATCAAAACTAATAAATTCCCTATACAAATAAAACAGACATTTTTAATCTGAGTCTGTCACTCCTCTATAAGAATTTGAGTGGCTGACTACTGAAGACTCCAGTCATGAAATGTCTCCTGTGACAGTAGCTTTCTCCCCATGTATGCGCTCATCTCAACTTCTGCAACATATTATTCAAATATTGCACACTCCTGTTGCTTCTCTCCACAACAGGCTGTCAGCAGTAAAGCCAGGAGAAACAAACACTACCTGGTCCGGAAAAATGCCGCTTCTCTGTATTCAGGGCAATCAAAGAAACTGCTCAAACAGTTACATGTGATGTGCTATGCCAGGCAGGCCTACAGTTCTAATATTCACCAGAAGGGAACTGATTGCTATGCCAGACATCTATGCCTGTTTAGGAAAATTTATAGACCGATGTGAAATTAGAAAACAGTTTCCATCTCCTCATTTATTGTGCTCATTTATTATTCTATATTATGTCTTGCTCTAAACATGAAACTTTTTAAGCCCCTAAATCACACAACAGTGTGTGTTACTTTTCACGAGAATTGTCACCCCACTCAGTATACAATAAAGGTGTAAAAATTCATTGTATTTTCAGCAGTAAGGTGACTAAGGCAACTAATTAAAAATACTCCTTCAAATAATAGGAAAAAAACCCTACAATAATTACAGTGGTAATATAATGTTTAAAACATACCCCTAAAGAAACATCATAATCTTCTGGAGTAAAAGGTTTATCTGTCAGGTCCTCAAAGAAATCTGCTAAGGAGTCCAGTGTTTCTTCAGCCAGTTTCTCATAGGTGGTCTCATCTAAAGAGCTACAAATGACACAGAAGACCATAAGGAGAAGGAAAAGCATGGAAGACAGTATTTTACCTACAATAAAAACACACCGAGACCATGATGTTGGATGAAACAGTAACCATGAAATGATCTTATAAAACAAGCAGTTTTATAAGTAGTTTCATAATTCTTTTTAAGGTTATATAGGTGACAATCCACCTTATAAACAGAGGTGAAATTTTGAAATTAATTGGTATTAGAGATCTCTTAACTGAGGAAAAGGTACTTACTTCCTTACATATACAAACCCCCATTTAGTAAACAGCATCAGATTTCAAAGTAAGGCATATTCATGAAAGGACTTAGTGTAAAAATTGCTTAGTTTTAAACTTGACAAAGAGACAAAGCATCTCCCATTTAGAAATACATGTCATTTGGCTCCAAAAAGCTTCCTGTAGCCATACACAGTTTAGAAATGTCAGTATCACATGTCAGCATCATGTTTATGCATAGCATTTGCCTTCTTAATTGGAATTACTCATGCAACTGGTAATTAGACGTTATTTAAATTGTGCTTATGAACTAACACTTATGAATTACAGTCTTCTCCAGAGAGTCTCAAAGCACCCTTGTGGCTATTACACAAGGTTTAAAGCACCTGTGAGACCGCTCCTCTCTTTCTCTTCAGTGGAACAAACTGTAGAACAGTTTAATTAACCAAATGTAATCAAATCCCAGATGTTGTTCCATCTCTATCAGTGTCATCTTTTAAATGAGTGTGTACATGGGTGTCCCTACCAACAAACACTGCAATAAAATAATCTCAATCTTTGCTAATGCTTATGGCAATGAAACAGTTACTATGGGCTGAATATATAATATGTATCAGTTGGTAAGAGAAAACATATCTTTTAAAAAAGTTTCTTACCCAGATAGTGAAATATGCTCTATATCACTTATGCCACAGATACCATAAAATGCCTTGGGGCATGGAGAACAGAAAGCCTTTGGATCAGGCAGGATTCATGTACTGGCTCAGGGTCCACTTTGGACACTTAAAGGCAGGAGCCATTTCAGACATCTGCACAATCCTTTACTGTGTCTCCAACTGCTGCATCAGAATGGGAGAAGTCTCTAACAGATGCTGTGTCACCTCCTCTCAAAACAAGCAGAAATTTCACATCCTCTGGCATACGTGAAATGGTGCTAGACACCTGCACTCAGGTAAACAAGTTATTCGCTAAGCAACTTCCCAAATTCACAAAAAATGCTTTCAGCTGAAACTATACTTGTCCTTTACATCACATCAACATTCCATTAGTTTGGTAGTCTCAGTATGTATATAAGTTATTCTAAAATACATAAGCAATATTTCCATATGAATATCTCAAATTGCATTTTTACCTTGCGTCACTCAGAGTTCCTCCATTTCTCAAATTCATGAACCAAACAGTCCTGCTCTTCACATCTGAAGAACACTGTAATTGCTGTTTAAAGTAAGCAGAAGCAAAATGGAATTAAAGTTAAAATGTAAAGAATTATAAACTATGTATTTATCATATAAATTAAACAGCTCATTGAAGTCCTTTCCACCCTCAAGTAAAATGTTCATATTCTATATCACAGGGCTAATATGCTAGCAATTATGCAGCCTTTGTCTTTGGATGATTGAAGCAGCCTAGAATATCCTTGTCTTCATCATACAAATGAATGGAAAAAAACCCCAACACTCTCTCATTCACAGAAGAATGAACTTGGAAAAGAGCATTATTCTAAACTTTTCTATTGCTCTTCTGCAGAATTACTAAGCAACTTCAGACAATTAAATGGTTTAGGCTCAGATTTTCATAAATATCCACTACTCAAATGCTGCACTACCTACAACATGTGTCCCTCTGCTGGAAGTCATGAACATCCTAAGCTGAAATAAACACAAACCCTGAATCCTCCTTTACATACAAAGGAGCCAAAACCACTTCAGATTCCAGATTTCCAAACTATGGAAAAGCTGAATTGCCATACCAGGAGTATCAGACAAGATAACCAAATGGGCAACCCCGCTGAGGGAGACAAGTACAAGCATGGAAATAAAGCTAATTCCCAGGTTAGGCACAGTAGCAGAAGTACTTATGCTATCCACCAAGAAAGGAAGGTGGCATGATTTCCATTTTCTTTTTAACTGGTGCTGACCATTCGGTTTAATGGTAAAACAGCATTCATGATTACTTTCTGTGTATTCGTGCAAGGTGCTGAAAACTTCAACCTGAGTTGAAAAGCAAGTTACATTTGCAAACAAGCTATGTCAGCCTCTCTTCAAGCACGGAAGAGCAAAACACTGGCCGATCTCTCTCCATGTGCTGTGACATCTATCCAGAGGTATTACCAGTGAGCTGCCTGTTAGTCCAAAACTACAACACAGGCAGAAAGGACAGAACTGCAACACAACGGTGTAGACCGACACACGACAGCGCCTATACATTTAACTTGTTGACATGTTTGACTACATGCAACATGCACCCCTTTCCCTACAGCATTTTGTAAGCGCTTAGAATCAAAAGGTACAAGACCACGAGCGTGTTCTGGCTCCCTCCAGGCTGACAGGCTCTAATTCCACCAGTCTGTAGCTATACTCAGTCTGTGATGGGACGGCGCCAGCACGCAGCCAGCATACGCCTCCACCTACCACACCCGGCTGAGGGCGGCCGGCACCGCATTCTGCGCCTGGAGAGGGGCAGCAGACGAGCGCACCAGCTCCCGTGTGCGGCAGCTCCAGAGGCACGGAGGGAAGGAGAAAGTATAAGGCAGGCGGGAGAGCGGGAAGGAGGGAGGACGCGTCCCGCCGCCGGCCGGCCTGCGAGGAGGCCCGGCGGCGGCGCTGGCTGCCGCAGGCTGACCTCGACCTACTCAGAGCCGGCGGCCGGCTCGGGAATCGCCGCTTGCCGCCCTTCCCTCCCTGCCTGCCCGCCCGCCCCAGCCGGCGTTCGGCCCGCCGCCGGGCAGGCCGCGCCTCGCCCCCGCCATCCGCCCGCCCCTCGCTCACCATGCAGCCGCTGCCGGCGGCGGCTGTGCCCACCCTCGGGGCGCCGCCGGTGCCGCCGCGTCGCCGCGCCCCCGCCGCCGCCCGTCCCACGGCGCGCACAGCGCCCGCTGCCCCCGCCCGCCACATGGCGCCCGGGACGCTGCGGAAGCGGCGGGGCGGGGCCGAGCCGGCGGGCGCCACCGCCCCCTCGCGGTGGCGTGAGGAAAGTGCCGGGGGCGCGCGGGGTCGGGCCGGACCGCGCCGGGACTGGCGGGGCGCGTTCGGCCGCCCTGGAGAGCCAAGGAGAGAGGCCGAACGCGCGGGTTTTCCCTTCTGCCCAGCCCCTGCTGGCTCTAGCCTCAGCAGCGCCAGGATAACTTAAATCCAAGTGCCTTGCTACTGAGACAGGACAGACGTTTCAGAGCCGAGCGCGGTCTGACAGCCCGGCGAGGTTTGGAGGCTGCGGCGGTTTCCCCGCCAGCCTTATCCCGGGGTCCTTCTCCCGGCGCCCTTCTCCCGGCGCTAGCACGGCTGTCCCTAGGAACCGGATGCTGGGCCAGGTGTGGTGCTCAGGCTTCGGGGAGATCTTGATCTCGGCTTGTCATAGAGCCAGGGAGCTGGCGGCGGCCACGTAACGCGGCTGCCCCCGCCGAGCGCCTTCACTCGCTTATGCAATTATCGCTCGTGGGCGACTCTGCAGGCACCTGCTCAGACAGAGAGGTCTCGCTGAGGAGATTTACAAGGAGCCTGGGAAGGGTAGCAATTAGAAGCCACACTATGCACCAAGCATTCACTCGGGACTATTATAATATATAAATATACATATGTATAAATAGTTCCAGGACTATTTTCTGTGACCGGATGTATTCTGATCTACGTCCTGCGGGTAAAACGTTTTGCTGAGCCAGTAAAGGTAAAATAAAGCACATCATTTATCACACCTGACATTTTCCACTAAGTTACATAAGTGCTGGTGATGCCATACTATCAGCAGTATGTGAAGATGTAGTCTCAGCCAGGCATGTATTGTTACTTAAACAGAGAAATAAACTAGGTCTGCCAAATAGATGAGAGGTAGGGAATAATTCCTATAAAAAGGTTTCTTTAAAAACCTGCACAGTTTCTGTGGGAACACAGACAACTTTCACTTCGGAGCCCTCCACAGGACAGGACCAAAAGGTGCAGCCACTTTGCGTCAAACCATAAATATGAAAAGCGTACAAGTATTCAGAAGCTTACCACTGGTTACTGTGAGATTTTTTTTATATTTCAAAAACCCTTAATAAAGTAAGCAGCTGGGTGCTCTGAGCCACTTGATCTAGTTGAAAATGTCCCTGCTTGTGGCAGTGGGGTTAGACTTGATGACCTTGAAATGTCCTTTCCAATTCAAACCATTCTATTGATTCTATGATCTTCCACCACATTGGGGAAGAGGTTATCAAGTTTCTCACCAAGATTTGTAATTTTGTTATATTTTTCTGTAAGCCAAAATTATTTTACTCTATACAATGGGAAAAAGCTCGAACAATTCAATCCACTTGCACAAATTTCAGCTGAAATTATGGAGTCTGTTTTAGCTAAAAGCTGTTTGTACCAAACCGTCATCTAACTCATCCAGCTTTTTGTCTCTTTTCAACAGACTCCTGTGTCTTTCTTTGTTACCAGTGTCTTCCCAGTTTGTGTTCTTGTGAGGTTTTCACACATCAGGCAGATTTAAGATACTCTTCAGTTCCTTGAAGAACAACCCATTCTTAGCCCTGCTGGGAGAAGCTACAGGAATAATGGTTTACAGACCAAGATAAGGCTTGTAGGAACAAATTACCTGTACCAGACCACAGAATACATCAGTAAAGCAAATGACTGATTTTTCATACCTTGGTAGAGAAGGGGAAAAAGATCTAGAAGAATGGAGGAATACCTGTTCTTTTATGTAGTATTTAATCTATTTAAAGATGGTGCTTATTTATATAGCTTGGCTCTCCTATTAAAAGAACCTCAGGTGTTTTCTGATATTGTCCAATTAGTTCTACAGTGTTTTTTTTCTGTGGTCATTCAAGTCATACACAACTCTCAATAGAAAATGTTCATCTTGTGTTTCTACGTTCATGACAAATCAATGAATTAGTATGGACTAAATACTTTCTCTAGTGCTAGCAATTTCACATACCTAATCTTCTAAAAAGTTAACAACAGTTAATTCAAATGTTAAAGTTCAAGCTAGTGAATTTTACAAGATGCCACTACCAAGGAAGGATCAGTCACATGACTTCTAAAGGGCTCAAATTAGGGATTAGCAATTTTAGCAATGATTTCTTAATGGTTTTCATCTTGGTTCTTGTCCCTTAGGTTAATGTTGTTCATATCACAGTATTGGTATCAGTATCTTTTTATACTGGTGTAAAATACCTGTGAAGGAGTTCCAGATGCAGAAGGCCCCACACATTCATTCTGGAAAGACCTGATAGTTTTTTTTACTTTAAGCAAATGTATGCATCACTGGAAATATTTCAGCAATGGCTTCTACGAAGAAAAGGGGGGATGTGCTACTGATTACTCTTTCATCACTGTCTGGTAGAAGGATTTGGGAAAATACCATTGAATTATATGAAATTAAATTGCCTGAAGTATAAGCAGAGTCAACAAGAAAATAGATGCTGGGATATGTGTGCTTCCAAACCATTGAATTATAGTACAAGGACACAAAGTGGGTTTTTTTGTTTGTTTGTTTGGCTGGGGGTTTTGTTTGTTTGGGGGTTTTTGTTTTATTTTTTTATTAACTGAAGGCAACTATTGGTGATACTACCACCAAAGACAAAACTTCACTTCTGAATGCCATATGATTAAGTCACAAACTCAGATAACAAAAATTTGGAATTATTCCATACCTTTCTCAAGGTAGAACATCAACCTGTGCTTTTTCATTCTGGGCAGCTTGCAGGGCCAGAGTATTCAGATACCAGTGCCCACAGATAGCCCATCTCTGTGACCTAATTCTTCTTTGCTCCCTGTGGCAAATTCCATCTGGAGAAACAGACCAATACATTATTTTAATACTCCGAGGAGTTGATTGTGCCTTATATATGTATTATTTTTACTTGACGTGATCTGCCTCATCAGCTCTACAGGTATAAGTCTTTAAATTTTCATCAAGTGCTACCAACATGAAACGCCAAGGCGAGATGAAGAGAACCAAAATACTTAAACATGAAACTTGCGCATCCCTATAAACTCCTGTGCTCTTTGATGTTTGAAAATTTATACCATGTTATGCACTAGAGAGCAAAATCGGTTCCAAGTTGTTGATCATTAACCGCACACACAGACCTCTTAAGTGCACATGCTTTGGAGAACTTTTCCCCAGCAGGCTCCATAGTCATACAGGATTTCCTTTTTCAAGTGTTAAATGACTGTTTTGATTTATAAATTACTGGGTTCAAGGGATTGTACACAAAAGATGTCTCAGTCTCTGAATTGTTTGGTGTAGACATTCTGGGTTTGGACAGAATTTTTGCAGTTAAGTTGTGGATCTTTTGAGTTCTTCCTAAGAAGAAATTATTCAGATGCTATAGTTACTAGGTAACTGGGGGGAAATTGTCATGCGTGTTCTTTATGAAGGTTAATCAAGTGCTTAAATGTTTTTCCCCAAGTAAGACTAATGACAAGCGTCTGCTTTGCACAGAGACACATTCTAAATATCCTGTACATTGCACATGAAGGAGCAGATACTTGACAGAGATGTACCAAATGTTTTTACTCTTAGGACATGCAGATTGGTTTTGCTTTTCTGCAGAGGAATGCTGCAGAAAAATTATCTTGCTGACATTAAGCAGTCAAATGTTAATGTCTAGAAAAGGGGTAGTCATGAGATACAGGCTCTAAGCAAAGCCTTAGCCTTTGCATTCTTAGAAAGCAAAAAAACCCAAACCCCTTTAAATTTCTCTACACTTTACATAATTAAAGAATTAGTCTTCTTACTTGTTAGGATTATAGGATTATATCAAAGTAAGACAAAAAAATAAAAACAACCACCACCATCCCCCACCAAGCCAAAACAAAAAAATCCACCATACCAGCTCCTTAAAAGAAAAATTCAGTACAGGTACAAAGCATAATTCTAGGACTTAAAATGCCAAGTTCTGGTTTTGCCAATTTAGCAGGTTTACTGTGCTTATTCCTAAAAGACGTGCTATTACCAATAACTTTGATAGCTTTTAAAATGAGACCTGTGCAAATTTTTAAATACACCACTGCATCGAAGCATAAAATCTTGGACTGGTGATCATTGGCATTTTGAATTAGCTCCCTGTTACTTGGGAAATTAGGGAACCAAAACAGTTTCTGTAGTTACCCTAAAATGATTGCCCATACTGAAAAACCTGAAATAGTTTTATAAAGCAATGCCTGTTGAGTATGTTCCTTTGGCTTTCCTGCTCTAATTTCAAGATTCCCCTTTTTCATTATAGAGCTGGTAAAGACAGATGTCACGTTTGTCATATCTCAAGAGGCCCCTTAAGACTATCTCACGAAGGTAAAGAAATGCAAAAACAATTAAGTCCAGTATAGATCAATAGCAGGATGATAGCTGTGATAGTCTTTAGAATAAAATCTTTTATTCATCAATAAAACTATAGTTTACAGTAGTATTTTCTAAATAAATTATAGAATTTCTCTTTTACAAGAAATAAAGCAAAATCAAAAATATTTCAAGGATGATATATGTACACAACATAAGGCCTTGTTATAAATAACATTTTTATCTCCTTTTTACCAACAGTGAAAATATCTTTAGAGGCTCATTTTCATATGGTATTGTGCAGAGATTTGCCCTAACCCTCATACAACATCAGTTCCAATTTCCACTGATGTGGACCTAAGCAATTAGAACTGAGGGGGTCAAAAAAAAATTAAACTGATTTTATTCACCACTGTGTGTATTCTAAATAGGTGAAGTAGGTAATAGATTTTGCTTGTGCATAGTTACAGAATGCATGCAAATGAAACCACTAGAGGGCTGATAAGAAAATATCACTTCAAAGTCCAAAAAAGGTGATTGGCAACATTGTAGAAAGCAGCCTGAATACAGTTCTTCACAGCTGAGCAAGCAACAGCAGATGACAGGAGAATGTGGAATGTTTCATGTCATTTTTGTCAAGTCCATCAATCCTTTCTATGGTTTAAAGATCCTGGAATTTCTTAGAATAAGTTCCGTTGATTATTACTCTTTTTCTGTTAGGCTCAGCAGATTCCTCCTTCTTAAATGAGGAGTGCAGAAAGTGCTCTTCGTTAACCATGGTCACTTCTCTTAGTTTTACTCTTCATGTGTCCGTTACTGGAAATACAGAAATGACAAGTTACAAGTTGTGATACTTATTTTCTTACAGAATTATAAACAGGTAACATCTTTCTTCCCCTAAGCAGGCTGCAGTACAATTTGGCAGCGATGCTCTTATGACCCAGACCCCTAATCAAAAGCATTGGGTCTCTTTTCTTGTACAACAGCTAACCCTTGTGTGTTTTATGGGCATTGCAGTACACTTGTATTAAGTGAGTTAGAACTACTTGCTGCTGCAAAATGCTGAACACTCTGGACATCACAGTCTGAGAGCACTCAGCAATTCACAACAGCTTATTTTTATCTTTCAGAACTGTGGCATTTACTACTTAAAAGTGTCAGTCTTCATACATCATGAATAAAAGTGCTGTCAGCTTCCANACAAAAAACCAACAAACCCCCCCCACTAAACAAACCCAAACAAGCAAAAAATTAGCTCATAATGTTAATGGACTAGAGTTTTCTATAGTACCCTCATGTAATAGAAATAGTTGATCACTTCTTGGTATCCCTGTAGAGTTAGAGATGAATTGAAAAGAAACTATTCTTTGCTGAATATCTTATGTCAACTCAAACTAAGGATAAACTGACAGCTGAAGAATGTATTTCAGTAAATTGAATGCATCTCAGCTGATATATCCAAAATGGAGCAAGATGCAAAATCAAAACAAAGGCATCTGTAATGACCTTACTCTAAAACCTTATTAAAAAAGATTACAAAGATGTACGGTTCTATTTATTAAACAGATTTTTAAGGTCACCTTTACATTGTGCTTTTCGATACAAGTGCTTAACTAACCTTTAAATAGTTTGACAACAATCTGATCTTGATTATGAACAAATATCTCTGAAGGCATTTCTTAAGCTTATCTCAGACCAAGGTAACCAGTAGATTTAAATCAATATTTTTGTTACGACTTTAAGCACTAGCCCTTGAATCTTGAGGAACAATATTTCAATATTGTTCTATGACAACCTTTAAACATCTTATTGTATTGTGCACCAGTGTTAGGGTGTTCATAATCACTGGTGCCATTGAGCACACTGCCAATTTCTCAGGTGCTGTTCACTGTCTCAGGAGCTGTGGTCGGGCAAATAAAGTTGACTATCATATTAGCACCTGAATGTGCTAAGGCAGTTAAATACTTAGAAAATACCAGAAACATTTCATATGTGAAGTAAAATTGTTGAACAAGTGAGTAAAATTAAATAAAGTGATATTCTAAAATCAATGTGGATGTAAAGCTAACAAGGACTTTTAATTAATTTATTAGAGGGTTTAGAATCAATTTGGCAAAAAAGGTTGAAAAATGCTAGTACCAATGAACAAAATGTTATATGAAGCAAGACATTAATCAAATTTTTCATTAGCATCATCTTGTTTCTGTCTGAAAGCTCAGATATGAATGACTACAGATCCATTTCTGACACATATAGTGATCACTCAGCGCAACTTCCAGCTCTCTGGACTTATTACTGCTTTTCACTCAGACGGCTATTGGTATTGCTGATGCTAGTTTTATGGTATTCCACTAATTATGCAATGGAACCATGACTAGCTTATTCTTGTTCTTTTTCCCTTTTCTTCTGACTCTTCCAAAGCATTTCAGTGAAAAATTCCAATAAAATTTGCATAAGAGAGTTAGAGAAAAGGAAACCTGATAATAACTTGTAGCAACTGCTAACTGTGTGAGTCAATCACAGAAATACTGTTGATGGTACTAATGCCATTTAAGAAGAAGAGATTTTCAGATGTTCATATTTATGTCAGATACAGTCCACTACTGAATTATTCTGGAAAGAAATCCATCTATTTCAAGGCACAGGATATAATCCTTTAGGCAACACTGTATCCACTACACAACTTTTGGGGTTACATTAATTACAGATAAAGGAACCTTTTTTTTCCCCCCATAAAAACTGAGTTTGGCTGTAGCAATTTGGTCCAAAATGATAAATAATTCACAAATGACATTACAGGAATCATTCCTATAATCGCTGCCTAAGATGTCTCATACTTTGTATGTATATAATGGATTTACAATGTTTGACCCTGCTTGAGGCTTTTTGTCTTGGAGCATATTTGTGCTCCAGTTCTCTTTCCATGGATATGTTTTTGAGCTGATTAATTTCCTCTTATGGTGTTTTAAAAGCCCCAGGAATAAGAACATGTAGTTCTGTGATAATATGTGCTGGTATTTTAGCACTTGGCTTCCTCAAGCAATGTATTGCTTGTCATCTGAATTGCTACCTTTTTGATATAATCAAGCACCTAATTCCTGTGTCTGATTTTCATGCAAGGATGACTAAAATGTTTCTTCTTACATAATGTTTCTTCTGCAAGAACACCTCGGCCAAACTACGTTCAAGTGCTCCTTTGTTTTTCACCTCCAACCAGGTTTCAGTTTTGTGGAAGACAGAGGCCCTTTTTTTCCTCTGCTTTTTGGGATCATGCATGGATGGATACAGGGAAAACACAGATAACAGCAGAGGAAAGGAGGAGTTAACCATAGTGCATAAACCAAGCTGGTTTTCCCCTTTCAGCCTGAAACAATTTCTATTTTGAGGTGAGTTCTTGATTGGTTCTGCCATGTGCACACAACATTTTAGGGGTTATTGTGATCTCAGGGGAAAGAAAGGATGCCTGTAAGTGAGAAGGTCTTAATTCCTTTCTCATAGTCCCAGAATTCAGGTTCAGTCTACTGTGTTTTTCTACCAGTATCTTCAGAGGAAATGGTGAGGCAGAGAAACTGAATCTTCCATAAAAAGAGCAACATACCAAAATTCGAGGTATGCTGTGCAATGTGACTGCACAACTTCTAGCTTGTTTTTACATGTATTCTGCCTGGAAATTGCTTTAATTTCAGCTGCACTTGTTTTTATTCCACAACAGCACCCTGAAGAAAACTATACCATCATTAAAATTTAATTGAAATTATGGGCGAGAGTACAGAAGAAAAGGAGAGCTGATGAGTAAGAAGACTTGGAAAACTTTGATGGTTTCTAAACAGGTATTTTATAGGCCAATGTTTATAAATCTGCTTACCTATGCATTTACAGCAGCTTTGAAATACAAAATTATTCTTCAAAATCCTATAATTAAATTGGCACTTGGAAATAAACCACACCATAAGCAATTTTAAATGTAATAGTATAATCTATGCAATTCATCTGACACAAATCATAGCTGCACTAACCAGGCTCTAAGTACACTGGGCTTGCCCATCACTACAGTTACTCCATTATTTTATTTTACTGATGCCCTTATCAATCCATATCTTCAGTCGCAGTGACTTCTAAATTATATATAAATTTTAGATCCATTCCTTTAGCAATGGGAAGTAATGATGTATTTCCATGTGAAAACTTTTGTACTACCCAGGAATTTTGCATTGTAGTTAAATGTACAGAAGTATTCTGTAAGCAAAAAGTAATTCATTAATGAAATCCGATAGGCAGGACATATATTTATTTAAGATCCTGTAGACAGGAAATACATTTACTTACTTCAATCCTGTCTTTACACACCAGGTGACTTAACATATACAGTGTCACAATGGAACAAACTTAAAATTTTTCACTGCTATTTACATGCATGTCCTTTTTCTGTTGGAAGTGTAAGGGAAATCAGGCCTACCTGAAGTAAATCAATTAAATACCTAATATAATAATAATATAATATAATACCTGATTTTACTGATATTGTAGTACAGTATATCCACTATCTTGATAAATTATTTCATGGGAAGGCTAAGAAAACACAGTAAGATAGTTATAACTGCACATGTAAGATATATAACTGCACATGTTGCTTTTTTAGCTTGAGAAAGCTCAATCAAACAATTTGAGACTTCACTGCAGAACAGAAGGAGTAAGGTGACTTTTAAGTTACTCCTTACTTTTCAAATGGAATTATCACTTTTAAGGCACTCCACAGTGATGCTGGACTAAGGTCTTCAGGATTGGTTGCACTTGTTGATCATAGATCGCTGTTAAGGAGCTTTTGCAACATTGGACTTTTATTAATCAAATTCCATAGAACAGTAAGACACTGTTGGGTTCAGCAGCATTTGCTGACAATGCCTGAACTGACAGTAATAAATAGGGCTTCAAGGGAATTTTAAAAAGAGATCAAATTTATTTACAGAGGAAGAAGAAAGATCTGTTTTGTGGATTTCTACATCTAAGTGCTAAATGGAAGTGTGTTACCTTCTCTGTTTCTGGCTTATATACAAGAAACCTGTTTCTCTCAGACAGAATCATTTGTTTCAAACTGGCTGAGCTATCATTGTATTACATATTCATGAAAACAAGTGCCTTTAAAGTTAAGCAGAGAAGTTAGCAGGTGAACAAAATACTAGTTTCAGCTTGGTCATTTTTCAGAATTAAGGAATTATGGGTCCAGACCAACATTCAGTTGTGAACCCAAGATCCCTCTCTATTTGTGTCCTGGAACAAAAATTCTTGCTGTTACCAGGTATGTCCTCCATTTTGACATCATCAGCACAGTGTGAGTTTGCATGGAGTTGCCGTAATGTAACACCTCAAACCCAATACTCTTATCTGTAAGAATTTTGGTTTTTTGACAACTTCTGTTCCACCTCACCTTATCAGCATTTCCACACAAAACTCTTCAGAAAATGCCATTTTATAGCTTCTTTTTATAGTAAATTAGCACAATGTCATTTTATGACAAAATTTTTTCTCTATACATGGGACCAAAAATTCATATCTCTTAATTTACTAGTGAACTAATTTGTGCAGAAGGTTTAGCATTTCAAAGCAGGAGGCAAAGATATCAAAGAATTATGGTGCCTGAAATTAAGCAAGTTAAAGTATTTTTCATTAAAATATGTAGTGGAAAAGACTGTAGCAGCTTGCCTTGTGGTAGAAACACAAAGACTATTAATTACAGGGTTAAAGGAAAATCTGAGAATGCCATTTAAAACTGCATTTTTCTCCTTGCATTTTGCCCTTTTAAAAGTACATCTTGTAACCTTTCCAAATGAGGTGTAGATCAGCTAATGCAGATGTCATTGATTTGCTTTATTTTTGAGATGTACATTAGAAATTACTAGCCTGTTCCTAGTGTTCTCAAAAACATGCATCTTTTCCTTCTAACATGCATTTAATCATAAAAGCAAAATTGCCTTCTGGCCAGCACTTATAGTCTAGCATCTTCAGGTTTTCCTAGCCACAGGCTAATAGTTGTTTCCAGGTCCACTGAAGGATATTGTGAGGCATCAGGAAGTAAGAGATTAGTAGACAGAACAGTATCCTACTCCTGCTTCTTCCACATCTCAGGATGCATACAGGATACATGTGATTAAGTTTCAGCTCACTTCCACAACAATCTCAAAACAGTTAAGGAGGCACCAATACAAGGTGTGGGACATGAGAGAGAAGGCAGGGATAAGTAACTTCTCAAGATGAGTTTGCTTAAGAAGGAGCAAGTGCTTAGCTGTGGTATCCACTTTCCTTGAAGCTGTCAGCTATTGCATACCTAGACAGTTCAAAGTCTAGGTCACACACAGTAGTGTGTGCCATTACTGTGACTATTGAATTTTGAATTTGTTTTTCTTTAGGGCACAGAGAAAGGGTGCTGCTAGTTTGAAAAAGCATCTATGATTCTCTCCACTTAAGACCTATTTATTTGTCCAGACCTTTGCTCAAGGGAATAAACATTGGGTATTTGTATGACAACCAAAGTTGGGTTTTAACTATTTTTCTGTTGATATTCATCAGTGGAATACACATATACTTACAGCATGTCTCCAAAGCATAATAGCAATGAATATTCTACAAGCTGAAAACTAACTAAAGAGACAGAATGTCACACCTGAAACTCATACAGACAGCTTTACAAAAGGTGTTACGTGTGCCTGTCACTGAATTTTCAGAGAATTCCACCATCCATCCTACAGACTTCAAATCTAAAAAGAAGTACTTCACAGTGCTAAGCAGTATTATTGTTCAATAAGACTGTTGCTTTATAAACTAAACTCAAAAGCTATCAAGAATAAATGGTTTCACTGTTTCAATGGGGCCAAAAGAACCACAGATCAGACCAGGCTGAAGGGACCATAAGAGGCCGTCTAATTCAACCTTTTGCAGGAGAGGGAGCCTGGATGAGAGTGAATGTCACTGCCTGGCTGCATCTTGAAAATCTCCTGTGATGGGGACTTTACCACATCCCTGGGGAGGTTGTTCCAGTGAATCGTCCATCATTATAAAATTATGGTCATTATAAACCATTCTTTCTTCTTGAATCATTCTCATTGTAAAAAGGTATTTTTTACATAGAGAAGAAATGTCCCTCACTACAACTTGTATCTACTGCCCCTAGAGAAAAGGAGGGTCTCAATACCATCTGTAGTCATGCTTTAAGTTTTGGGAAACTGTGTTGAGGTCCCTCCTGAAAATTCTGTGGACTGCTAAGACCCAACTGTTACAGTCTTTCCTCAAATGTCAGGTTCTCCCCATCCTTGGCCATCTCTATGACACTCCTTTGACCCCTCTTCAGTCTGTCCACATCTGTTTTGGAACTGTGTGGGCCAGCACTGGACACACCACTCCATGGGCAGTCTGGCAAGCACTGGTGAAGTGGGATGATCACATCTCTCTCAGCAGTGCCCCCATGGATGCAGCTCAGGATCCACTGCCTCAGTAGCTGCAGCAGTGCACTGCTGACCTGGTGCCTGCTGGGATTCCCAGGTGCAGGACTCTGCACTTCTCTTGGTTGAACTTTACACAGTTCTTGTCTTGGAGCCTGTTCCTGTCTCTGTAAGGTGGCTCTCCCTGCCAATGTGTGCCCCTCGACATCCGGTTTAGTGACACAGCAAACGTGCTGAGGGTGCTTTTGGTCTCATCATCCATTTAGATCATTTAGGGAGATGTTACAATCTCTGTAACAGTATTGATCCCTGGGGGGGGCGGGCGGGGGGGGGCGCGCTTGAGGCAGGCTGCCAGCCTCACTAAAACACATTGATCACCTCTGAGATGATTCCTGCCTATCACACAGACCACCCCCATCCAGTCTGTATTTGACATTTGTCTAGGAGCAAGCCATGGGAGACATGACACGTGTTAAATGATTTACTGCAGTGCAGGCAAGCAACATCCACTGCTTTCTCCATATTGACTGAAGATGGTAATGTATTTTAGAAAGGTGATCGAGTTAGCCTGGCATGATTTACCTTTGATAAATCTGTGCTGGATTTCCCAGTCACTTGCTTCATTTAGTTGGTAATAGTTCCAAGGAGGCTTTGTTCTGCCACTTTCCCAGGGACAACAGTAAGGATACTGTGTCCTCTTTGGGGCCATTCTTACAGGTAGGTATGAGATCTGCCCACTTCCAGTTATCAGGGATGGCCCCTGATCTCCATGAATTTTCAAAAATAGTAAGACAGTGGCCCTGCAACAATATCAGCCACTTCTGCTGACACCTTGGGGTATATTCCCTCCTGGACCTTGCATTTATGTGAGTTGAGCACTTGCAGGCCACTGCTGGTGGGTCAACATGTGTGTTGTAGGTACTTGATGCTGGGAGCTATGGTCTGGCCACAATGGTGAACAGGGAGTAAAGAAGGTGTTGAGAACCTCTGTCTTGCCAGCATTATCTGTAACTTTTTTCCCTGCCTGGTCTAGTAATGGGCCTGTTTTCAGAGGGCTTCTGCTTGTTCTAGGTTACAGTGTAATATGTAACCAAAAGTATGTATTCTATCACCATCTGTTAAAACCAGGTGGGGCAATGTTCTTTATCTCTTCCATGACACATCTGGAGGGTCTCTTCCATGACCCATAACTCCCTCCAGGGGCTATCTTCTTTTAATGGGCCAGCAAGCCTCACTGCATGACTCAAAAATTACATCATCCCACTGTGACTGCCCAGGGGGAGGAACCAAGCGTTCCTACCTGGATATTATCTGAGGTTTGGAACACCACAAGCGGTCTTATCCACTTATCCAACTCCCAGAGGACAAGAGCTACATAACCATCACTGGACCTTCAGAGGAAGATCAGACTCTTCTACGGGATCAGTTCTTCAACAGAACCACATCTACCACTTCAAGAGGACTGCAGCCACCATTTAATCAGACTGATACCAACACCCTGACTGGGTGTCTGGCTGTGTTCTGACTCTGTCAGTGTCTCTGGATCATTGAATTTTTTTTTTTAATTTTCCTTATTAAATTGTGTTTCTGACCTGGGATTCCCCACTGGTTTGCTTTCAAACTAGTACAACTGCGTCTATATCTGATCAATCATTTCTTCTTGCTATCTCTGGCCAGTTCCAGTTCCAGCTGAGTCTTGACCTTCATGTGTACAACCCTATATGTCCTAGCAGTGATCTTGTAGTCTCAAGTGGGTACCTGATGACCTTTCCATAAAGGGTATGCTTCCTTTTTGCTTTTAACAACACTCAAAACCTCATTGTTAAGCCTACCTAGTTACTCGTTCTGCCTTCTTCCATTTACTTTGTAGGCAATGGACTGTTATTTTGCTTCCAGCAGGATATTATTTAAAAAACATGCTGCTTTGCTTTCCATGCATGCTTCCTATTAAATCCCTCACATCTGGGCTCTGAGTATACCAAAGCTGTCTTATCTAAAATCCAGAGTCTTTTTGTTAATACTGGTCTTTGGTATGCTCAGCAGGATCTTAAACCCACAATGTTGTTGTGATTGCAGCATCCAAGGCTATCATTTGAAGTTGTCTTTTCAGTTTGTGAGCAGTTAATCTAGCATTGTTCCTAGTCAACGTGGCCAGCACATTCAGCAGGATGCAAGTCCTCATGTATTCCAAGAATTTCATGGATAACTTGTGCATCGCTGTACTGTTCTCCCAACAAATGCCTGGGTAATTGAAGTCATCCATGACCACCAGGTTCTTTTGGGTGATACTTGCTTGAAGAGCCAAAGTAAGGTTTTGTCAGCCTTTGTTTGAAGGCAAGGAACATACACATAAAAAAATCCTCCTTGGTGATGAACCATCTGATCTTGGTCCTAAGACATTTGATAGACATTTTGTGGTCTCCATAGCTTACCTTCATACACTCAGTTTTTTTTTTATGAAGTGCAGCTCCACTTCCTCTTCCTGTCTTTGCAAAAGAGTTTGTAGGCATCTATTGTGATCTTCCAGTAATGCCAGTCTTCCCCCCGTGCATCTGTGACTCCTTTTACATCTCTCAGGCTAGGCATGAATTTGCAGTTCCTCTTCTTCTCTAGAATTCATGCTTTGGTTTACATGTACTTGAGGTGGTTGGACTTAGGAATCTTCTTTGCAAAGTGTTGGAAGCATTCCCCCCTGCTCTAGTATACCTACATGCACATCCATACTTTTCTTATGAGCATTCAGGTGCCACAGCTCTGGATCCTACTCTCAAGTTATTTAGTTAAAAGCAAAATTCATTAAGTCAGCTAATCTACTAGCAAGGTTAGGTTGTGTGTGATTAGTTGTTTGCCCACTGCCCATAACATTTCAGGATTTCTGAGTCCCACTTTGTTGAACAGATGATTCAGGTGAACATTATATTAGCAATGGTCCAAATTAACCTAAGTCCTACAGGAGTAGATTGCTTTAATGGGCTACTTGAGGTCACAGTTAACTAAGTCAATTCTACATCTAATTGGCCATGGGTACTCGCTACTGTTTTGTGTCAGTGGAAGCAGGACAGACAACAACTCCCCTAAGTGTGCTGGACTATTAAATTAGTAGCTATTAACTGAGTACTATATACACTCAAGAATTGCTGGCTAATAAGAAGGAAAAAAACATCAGTGGCACAGCCTACAGAAAAAGAGAATGTGACATATTTCATTTTGATGTAAGATCAGACACAAACATGTTTCATCTGAACACAAGAAATTTTTTTTTCTGGACAGATAATCAGTCACTGGAACAACTGCTGCAGGATGTAGCAGAGTTCCCATTTGTGCTACTTAAGCATGGAAGTGATTTTTTTCTAGGGAAGTTATAGCAGAATGTTGAAAGCTTGATTGACCAATTAGAGAGTTAGAAATGCCCCTGGACTACACAGATTAAAAATCAGGGAATACTGGGAAAAGCTCCTTTTCCTTCCTGCCTTGGAACAGGTAACAGGGCCGGCCCCACTCTACCATGTGGCCCCCGGGCCTGGCGGGCTGGCCAGGCCCTGCTGCTGCAGCCCTCTCAGCCAGACTGGGCCCGATGAGCCGCAAACATCCAGCCGACCTTAAGGCTGCCCCGCCACTGGCCGGGCCGATGGAGATGTTCCCCAGGCCCCCCGGGAGCAGCTCCAAGCCAGGACTGGGGCCCAGCCCAGCCCAATGTTACTAAGGGGTGGGGGGTGTCCACCAGACTGGCTACTGAAATCCCGGCTGCCATTCCTGAGGGCTCCCCCACATCAGTGTGGCTTTGAAGTCTAACACCATGAGCCACAGCCTGAGAGGGAGAGACCCAGGCAAGAGTACAACTCTTTCACTGCAGAGATGAAGCTTGCAAAGCACTAACCTTTCTCTGAGTGAGAGAAAAGACAGAGTGAGAGTCATGTAAAGAGACACTATGAAGATATCAGGGTCAGTTGAGCAGAAGTTACATCTTACATGAGGAGATGGAAAAGATGCCTTGTTTTTTGGGCTGAAAGTCTTTTGTCAGGTATGGTAACAGACTGTAACATGCTAGAATATCTCTTTAAACCATGAAAAAAATATGCACTGGGGAGATGATGAGAATATTTAGACTGCAGATTTGAGCAAAGGCATTTGTGATGGACTAAGTAAATATTAAGTAGCTGTGATCTTATAAGAAGCTTGAACAGAGTAAGATAAAGTTATATGAAGCCCTCTGCCCCCCAGGGAAAAACAAGACCTCTGTTTCTTGAGATGAAGATGATTTTAGAGACAGATGAAGAAAAACCTTTGCATTTGGAACCGTTCACCTTTAAAATGATACCCAAAAGAATTTCATGGCCCATATGCAGCTATATGGGGAAAGGCTGCGTGATATGGGAGGGGTCTCACAATTGCGAATTTCCCCAGGCAGCTGTTTTTGTGAGAGTTAAAAGCTACAAGCGGACTGTTCTTTCTTGTGGAAAGTTACCATAACAGACCAAAAGAGACAGAGACACCTGTCTTTATATGTTGTCTGTGAGAAAGAAAAGAAGCTGTTGGGGGAGAGGGAAGTGTTTTGAAGGTTTTATTCTGATTCTTACTAATTGTTTTCTTTCTTGTAGTTGTGTTAATAAACCTATCTTTATATCTTTTAAGGTTTGTGCCTGCTTTGCTTTTCCCCTAATCTTATCTCACGGCAGAAAAAGAGTAAATAATTCTAAGGGCACTCAGACCACTACACTAGTTTTGTGAAACAGAAATTGGCAAACGTAAAACCACTACGCCATTGCTGGAGGTTTTTAAGCTGTGGTGGAAAAGGGTGTTAGATAATCTTATCTAGGCTCCCTTTTCCACAATTCCAGTTGGATTTCAACAATTCCAGTTGGACTGGATGATCTCCTGAGGCCCCATCAACCTGAGCTGTTTTATGATTCTAAGATAGTGTGGATTTCTTAAGACAAAAATCAGGTAATTCTAGGGCTAAGAAAAATAAAGAATGCAATAAAGTTTATCTAGAAAGCAAACAACCATGTCTCTGTGAAACATTTATTAGAAACATGAACAAACTTCCTTCCCTCTTTTGATTCTTCATCTCTTGTACAATTTGTGGCATGAGAGTCAAGGGAAAATATTTCTAGAATAATGTGAGATTTGTTTATGATTTATGAAAATAAGCCTTTGGAAAAAATTGCCAAGCTTAACATACCTGCCTCTTGCATTTATAGTGACAACTTCAAAACAGCCTAAAAAAGTTAGATGCACAGAACTTCACTCAACTGGAAGTTAAATTTGGTGTCTACTGCCTTTATGTCTGTGGAATGTGAGCTGTGGGTACCAAGAGAACATTTGAAACATAGGTGATATGAAGACAACAAAAGATAGACTTGACCTTATCTTTCAGCAGTCAGATAAATTGCTTACTAAGAACTGGAACAGCAAAGAAAAGATACATTTTTTAATCAGCCATCACAACTGGACAACTTTTCAAAGCAGAAAAGGGGTCCATTAATGTACTTCACACTGAGCTCTGCTAGCTTTAAAATCAGTGACATAAACACAGAACTTTCCACTCTGAGAAAATTTAATTTCTACATTGTGAAGTATTCTACATGAAGAGGAAATATTTTGTTGTTGTTGGTTTGGGTCTTGTTCTTTTTTTCCTCCAATGGAAAACAACAGAAAAGACCTCCTACCATTAGAGAAAAACTGAAAGGTGTTTTGACATACTTCATTATTAATGCAATAGTTAATAGACATATAAATTCTTTAGGAATTTGCTTTGGCAAATAGTACCTATGCAAACTTACGCATGTTTCACACAAAAAATACCTCAATAAACCTGTGGATCTTGAAGTTAAGCAGGAAATTTAGTCACTTACTAAGCCTGAGTCAAAGCAATTACAGGTGAAAAAGCTCATCAGAACCAGTTTGACAACTTACTAAGTAGACATCCAAAACTGACGCATTATCATTTTCTGTTTCCAGTGTGCTCTGTTCTGAAGTCAAATAGATGGCACTGTCTCCCAAAGTGAATGTTGAACTCGAAGGTAACCCTTTACTGCAAAGGGAAGAGAGAGTACAATCAACCAAAAGTCCAAGTTACAAAGCTCAGTCAAAAATGAAAATTTAAAAGCAAGTTTCTCTCTTAAACATAAAAATCTTCAAATACGCAGAAAAAAGGAATGTAAATAAACAAATATAGATATGTTGGCAGTGACTAGATAACTAGAATCTCATATTTGACCAATTGGACAAAAGCCTCAGATTTTATTTTATGCATTTACTAAAATTTTATCAGAAAGTAATGCTATTCCTGAACTTCAAGATTTATTTAATGAATGAAACTATGTCACAGTAAATGTCACATAGTTTCATTATTCTCAAAATACATTACTTCCACATTTCACATGGTGTAAATTTTGGCAGCACTTTGTAATTCAAAATTTGGAAAAAAAGAGTAAGCAGTTAGGCGCATTGTAACATTAGTAACACTGGACTTTTCCATGCAGACCCAGATCACTAGCAGCTGTAATTTTAGAAGGAAAAGTGGGAGAACAAGAGTGTATTGTAATTAGTACATCAGTGCAAGGAAGTGATGTTTACAGAGCAAGTGCACTCTATTACTTTATTGATTGATTGATTTTTTGTTCTCTGCCTTACAGAAATAATGTGAAACTGCAAATGCACCTCCACAGAAATCTCATTTTGTAACACACTTGGTCAACAAGGCTGAAACTCTCAAAGGTGTTTTAATGGAGTCAGATTTCCATCATCGCATGTCTTGACTAGCAGCCAGAAATTAGGCTACAGGCTGCCTTGAAAACTCCACTGTCGGTTGTGCAGAGACATATTTTAGAAGTGGAAAGCAAAAATTCTGAATTATAACTTGGTATGGAAATAGGTTACAGCCATCAGTCCAGATACGACTAATTTCTCCCTCCCTTTGCAGGACTTTAAGAATATTTCAGATGGCATAAAACTTCGGAAAGGGCAAAACTAGCATGCAAAGTTCAGCATGCAGAAACTAGCATGTGAAGTTGAAATTCACATGCTCAACAAATAATGAATCAATGTCATATTGGAACACAGCTTTACGTTCACCACATTACAGTGTTCCTTTTATCATAAAATGCACTGGACATTTTTTCAAAAGCAAGACTATTTCTCTTGCACTAGGATGACCCAGATCCTGTTGACTTAGCACTATTTCCATATGTGTAGCTTGAATTTTATTGAGCAGTGTAAAAGAGTAAAAACAAAAATCTTGTAATTAATCTCGTAACAGCAATACACATGCTGTCAGCAGTTGGTAACTGAAATTCAAATTTCTTCAATAGCATCATCATAGCTGCATTTATTTTTAGTTTTTAATGCAGACTGAATTAAATGAGACTGATAAGGCAAAGGCATATTTGGAGTAGCACAGGAGAGAACAAATGAAATCCCCACATACACAGTGTTTCAGATAGAACAATTCAGAAGAACAGAGTTTTAATACAGTTTCTACAGCGCACCGAGTTCTCATCCTTAAGTCTTAGGCTGAAAAGAAGAGCCAAGAAAAAAAAAAGAAAAAAAGAAAAAGGCACTTTTACAGGTACTTTCTCTCATTCAGTAATGACCAGCCACAAGGAGCATGCTCAACTATGCTGTTGCCTCCTCTAGCTAAAGCATTCTATTTGATCTTGATTCTTAATTAAGAAAAAAAAGAAGCAACACTAATTCCATCATTAGAGAACTGGGAAAGCTTTGTTTTACTTTAAGCCACAATTACATGTTGCTTCAATCATAGTCAAATTTTCTTTCCCATGGGGATATCTCCAGTGTCTCAGTGCAGCTGTTGATAGCATTTAAGCATTCAAGTCTTTTTCTTCCACTCGACTGTTTATTATCATGAAGCATGCATGAATTTAATCCACTTCAAATCAGAGTCAGACAAAGTTGTCTAAGCTTCAGAAGCTAAGAATAATGTGTGGACAGACAGAACATTGAAACTTAACATACAAAAGTTTATTTATGTAGAATACCAGCTGGCAAAAGGGATGCTTAGTATTCCTTACAACAGGAAAACCAATACCTATAAATCCCTGTCACTGGAAAAAACAGCAGAGCATAATTTCAAAGCCTGGATACTTCAGGAAGCGTGACTGTATAAGAGAAAAAAACCAAAATGCCTCAAAGCCTTTCAAAATTTCAAGTGGTCTCCACCGAGAAACAGCAACACAAAGGTAAGACAAACAAAAAATTGAAAAATATACCAACAAGAAGGAAGAAGAAGAAGAAGAAAGAGAACGCAGAAGTCCAGAGTACATATCCATCTTACGGAAATGAGGCATAGAATGCATAAAGAGAAAGAAGAATTAGATTTCATAGAGATTTTTTTCCCTTAGGCTGAGGTGTATCAGAAGAATTCAGCAGTCTTCCTTATACAGCCCACAGTATCTTGGCATTGCCCTAAAGAGGGAGGTGAAGCACCCCTTTATGCATCATGGGATTTTGTTTGGATTTGGGGCTGGAGAGTCCTGTGAGACCTGCTGAAAAATACATTGAATAAAGACTTTCTGTATTCTTGAAATATTTAAAACATGAATTGTAAAACATCTACAGTTTGAAACATTTAAAAATATTTTAAAGCAAGTTTCAAACATTTCCAGGAACACCATTGACCTCTTTCAGGTCTTTGCAATTCTAAAAGCAACGTCAAGTGATACAAGTGTCATAGTGGTTAGGGCGTTCAGATTTGTCATCTTTAATTTAATTCATCAGAACTTAATAGGAAAACTTTTCCTGGAAGAGGAAAAAACCTGTTATCACTTCTGCTATAAAAATAACATTATAATATGTATTACATTTCCTAAGATAAAACAAATAAACTCTTTCAAAGAAGTGGCCTTGGGCTAATAATTAAATTTTCTAGTGGAAAACAGACTCTCTAGGTATTAAAATATCTATGGACCAAATATAAACCAACATGAGGAATGGAAAATACTTGAAAATTTTAAGAGAAGCAATAAGTTGTCAATTCTGTTCTTTTACTAAAGGAATACTTGACATTGCTTATGACAAAACCACTTGACTGAGAAACAACTTCATGGAAAAGAAACCAGCTATCTTTTGACAAACAACAAAACCTACATTTACTGAATAGCATATGTCATTAATGTCTTTTTCTTCTTTTTCCTTCAGTTTTTTAAGTCCAGTCATTTTTGTGCTGAAAAATACAGCCATTTCCCCCTCTCCACTACTGTTTCATTTCTAATCTCTCTTCACATTGTCTGGATAGCACCTCGGGTTTCCTCTGCTTTTTCAATTGAGAAATAACTTGGTGAAAATAATCAGTTTGCAGCCTGGAAAAACACTCCTAATAAGCTGTTTGTTTATGACTGCTGCTCAGTCTCTCTTTTTCACTTTAATCACATGTCCCCAAACACTTCTCTGCATAACTACAAATTAGTTATGCTAGTTCTAATCTGTACAAGGCCAGCTTTACAAAAGCCCTCCTCACAAGACACAGCCTCAGAAGCTGGCTCCACCTCAGCAAGTCACTTCTGCTTGCTTAACCCCAGCAACAGCATTTTCTCCCTTTCTACCACAAATGCTGAGCACTCTCAAGGACAGATGCTGATGGCCTTTCTTACAAGTCATTTGCCTCTCCTTGGGGAAGTATTAGATTGGATAATGGAAACAGAGGGTAATTCTGAAGAAAAAACCCAACCCAAAGAAAAAATACAGTGTGTGCTTCAAGGTATCCAAAAGTATGACTGCTCTCTTTTTAATGAGGAAAATAATACCATCTGTTTTCTAAGTGGTATGGGCATATACTGCTCATTAGTAGGAGTCAAGGAGCTGTACAAATATCACATTATTACTACATACACAGGACTCTCCTCCTTTATTACCTTTAACCAGAAATTTCTGACAGGTTACAAGCAAATTCAGGTAGTCTCTGTGTTATTTTACCTTGAAGAACAAGGAAAAAGCCTGATGAAGAAGATGCCAAACTGTAATTCTATTAAATAACAAAACAGAATGTCACAGTCAATTACATTTTTAAAGATTGAAAGCAGGCTCACATTTTTAAACAAATCTTTAATTCATGCTTTGTTTCAAAGACTGCTCCATGCTTTCTGTTTATCAGAGACAAATGGCAAAATGATGAGTCCTGCATCACATAATTTCCTAATATTCAAAAGAAAAATTCTGGCAAAAAACCCCTCAGATCTGAATCTACAGTTCACTGTAGCATGGGTTTTTTTTGGTGGGTTTATTTCCCTGGTGGCTTTTTTTATGCCATGGCTCCCTGCCTTCAGTGTTCCTTCAGTGAGCCATAAAAACATAAGTAAAACTTCAGAAGTATATATAGTTAAGTGACAAGAAGAAGGAATGACCTACTTGAACTGATGCCAGAAGAAGTGGGTATGGAACAGGAGGTGCTCAGAATCTTATGGAAGTTAGTTCAATACTGAGCATGCTTAACAGCTTTCTTAACTCCTAAGAGAAAGCCATTAGCTATGACAGGGAAGCTAATCCTTGTGAATTGTACATACTGAGATTGTAACACACATCACTACTTAATAAGAAAACTGCCACCAGGCCCAGCTGAAGAGCGCACACCTAGATCAGCAAAAATATTAGTTGGTAAGCCTCTATGGCAGATCTCTTGGCTACAGTGTAGATGTTTTGGCAGAAGATGTGAAGAGAGCCACAAATCTGTGAATGCTGGTAGCAGGTCTGCTGTGTTAGACAACGTGCTCTCTTGTAATGATGAAGTCCATACCTGGACTGCAGACACTAACAATCTGATTTTGTAAGATAAACATGCTAATCACGTAGCTGGCAACATGTCCTGCATTAGTGGTTATTTCATTGACTGAATCATAACTGGAAAGTAAATTAGTCTAGATATGCAAACAAAGTGTAGACCTGCTAAAAACTTTGTTTTAGAATTATTTTGGAGTATCTTTAGAGTAAAATATAATGGAATTACTCATAGGTTTTCTTTACAGTTAATTTTTTAGAGAGCAAAGAATATTTGAAATGCTTTAAATCGGAACTCTTTATTCAGGCAACTATACCATTCTCTTTTCCCAACTGATGTTGATACAAAGGAGTTCTGTAGTTTGATGCTTAAAGCAAAGAAAACCCTTCAGTACTCTGTAACTTTATTTCTATCAATGAAAACACTTTGTAGAAGATCATGAATATTGAAGTCCTACAGATAACTTGACAGAAGATGAAGTCATTGAGCTCTATTTCTACTAATGCTTATTCATCAGTAGTTTTATTTCCTAAAGCTTGTGTAGAAAAATTTTTGTTCTGCAGTTAAAATTTCATCTTCATTACACCCCAAAACATGCCTCATTCAAATTTTTATAGGAAACCATCAGATGTATGGAAGATGCCACATCAGTGAGAATTATTTCAACTTAATGGAAGTGGAAGCTGTAAATATCATTTTCATCAAGTAATGCTGCAAGTCATTTTACTTTTTATGTAAATACAGTTGTCAAATATTTAACAAGAGACAAAATCCTACTGCCTCAAGATTGCTTTTAAAATAACTTGATTTTTTGGGCAACATGCAGTTTACAGGAAAAAACTGCATCTCGGCACATTAGTGCATTTGTCAAATTTCTACATTGAGTAGTCGAGGACTCCAAATTATTCCAAACAATATTCAAGATGCTTAAGTGGCTACCCTTCTTGATTAAAATAGGCAAAGAAATGGCTCAATACAGTTAAGAGATCTGCAAACAGGCAAGACACAACACAGCACACTTCAGGTGCACAAGGGAGCCTACGGACACATACAGATACAATCTCCCAGCAAGATTTACTGGTTTAAGCATAGTATTGGACAGACATAGCTGAAATAAATTCTAACACAACTCAAATCACACTCAACCTAGCTCACTACCATCTGCACAACTTTTCTTAAGACATTCCTGTTTTTATACTTCCTGGATAAAAATCAGACAGGCTCTAATCCCACCCATGGATGAAGTTTCACAGAAATTTACTTCAGAAAATGGTTGTTATGGAAGAATTTAAAGCAGGCTATTCAGCATGGTACATTCAGAAGAAAGACTAATTTTTTTCCTTTTCCTAGCACATTATCATTTTCTGCAGCTGTTTTAGGCTAAGGCCAAGTTACAAGAAGTATTTCCTACCCTGACCTTAACGTAGTTTGGTTTATGGTACAGACTAAGGCCCAAGCAAAGTTTAGATATCCAATTCAATTCTGGAATATGAAGAAGAATTCATATAACATTTTTCACCATGTTTATGCTTTCTATTTAATGATCCTCAATTATAATACATATAATTACAAACAAATACATGATAAAACCCACAGGCTTTTGCCTCCTTCACTGGAAAGGTTAAAGACTAAATTACAGAGACACTTGCCCCTTCTGCTACTTATTTTGCAGAGCTCCCTTCTGTTGAGCACAATGTTTAACTTCTAGCAGAACAGTGGGGAATCCTCTAACATATATGGCCTTTACCTGCTAGAATAGAGTGTAGGTTGATCCCGTTGACAGTGCTCATCTGCATTCAGGGAAGAAGAAGAAAGTGTGGTTGCCAAGGAAGCTGCTTCAAATAGAGATGGAGTGCTTGGCACTAGATCCGGCCGGTGGTGTGAACCTAGTACTACATATGCAGAAATAAAGAACAATGTTAACAAATTTCATTTTAAATTGAGCCCAAGAATCTTCATGTCAGGGACTCATAGTGAGTCCCGTACTGCCCCCATCAGCTTCTTGAGGTTTCCTAATGTTTGAGTTGATGAGATGGTAGTATTCATATGCCCATACCCACACTCTCTTGTATTACAGAGTGAATTTCAACTGCTAACAAGTACATTCAGCAGAGCACAGAGTAACTCCAAGGTCAAATATTAAGCAGAGGCATGAGTTATGAATTCTTCTCAGTCTTGGGGTTGTTCTCATGCTACCAGGGCTCATTTATCAGATTGGATTAGGCAGTTGGTTCTGCTTTCATCATGGGTGCAGGAAGTTCTGAAATGAGCAAAGTTGTATCTCTTCAAAAACAATGGACTGAGCTTCAAAACACTTCATGTGATATGCTTTTTTAGAGGTCAGTGAAAAGGATAGCATTGGCTCTGGCCAATTTATTGGCTCTGGTTAATTTATTGGCTGGGCTGAATACATTTTTTTAGGACATCCTGAAATCTGAAAGTTTAACATCATACTATAAACTTTGATTCTGACTTCATCTTGCTCCTGAAGGTCCATTTTGCCATATACTACTAGGTACCCTCTCCATAAGAATAACTTGACTAATTTTGAGAGATCAGCCATACTGGTGGTGCTCTAGTTACAGGACTTCTAGAGCTTATACAAAATTTTTAAAACCATCATTTAGGTTGATTTGAAAGACAGTACCTTCTTCATCAAGGCTGGCATAACTTTGTCCTTCAGCAAGAATGCCATGCTTTTCATCCTTCCACTCCTGGCTAACTGCACACACTATTTCTTGTGATGCTGCCTTTAGGGCTGTGATGGAATTGCACCGTTTCTTTGAAGGTGAAGGCTTTAAAGCTGCATTACCAAATGAACATAGGTGTTGAATGATGTCATCTTATGTCCCTGCACATCTTTAACAGCATATGAAAAAGTAAGTCATATAGAAAATCTAGGTTTTGCATACAGATGAAGAACACGTCCAGAAACCTACTTAAAAATATATATATATATTAAAACTAGAGTGAAAGGTATTGTTATTTGTCGCGGCGCGAGGCTCTGCTCAGTCCGAGCCCGCGGTCGATCGACAGCTTGGGGTCTTTTACCCAAAGCCGAACCCTTCTGCAGACTGCCCAGCGAAATGGCGCCCGGAGAAATGAGAGAGATGGGACTCTCAGAGGTTGAACCAAGAACTGGGGTTTATTGAGGGGATTGGTGAAGCCCTCACACCTCCAGACCGGTGCCTCAGGAGAGACCCCGATCTGAAAATGCAGGGGCTTTTATGGGGTCAGCTCAGGGGAGGGTACAGAGCATGGGGCAAATAGGATTACAACAAGGCGTGGTCTCTCACTTGGCAATCATTACATCAACCAATAGAATATACAATATGTAATTAACAACCAATCCAGGTACAGTCCTCAGGGGTCTTTCTGGAAAAAGGGGCCAGGATCAGGAGTGATGGACAAGGGAGGGGGGTTACATAACTCGAGAGTGGCAGTTGGAAAAGGCGGGAAGGGAGAACCAATTAGGAGCTGTATCTGGGCAGGAGCAGGGGTGAGGGGTACAAAATGTATCAACTTAACTCAAGAAGAAGGGTGCACAATATGGAGGTTTGTGAGTAAAACAACAAGAGAAGTGCAGGGAGCCATTTTGAAGGCCATACAGAAACACTAACATTTAGCCTTAAATCCTAACAAAACCTCAAATTCAACCCACAAACTCTCAAAACCCCACATCTAAAAGAGAAGTAATTTTGTCTTACATTCTCTTACTGCTTATTATAGGACAATAAGTCAAGTCATTGGCACCACTAAGTTGGTACCCCTATGGAATACCAACCCATGTAATCAGAGACAGAATGATACAGAAAAAACCCTAGAAAAGAGGAAAACAGAAAAGACATTTGGAGTATTCTGAGAGGTTACAATCATTTTTTGAGCTGTTAACTACTGCTATGTAATGATATTTCAGAATTTCCGCTCATGTGTCAAACATTTCCTTTGGGTTAAATAAACACTTCCAAAATCTTAATGGCCTACACACTCAGGTCTCAACACTTCTTTTATAAATCTTAGCAGAGCCTGTCTATTTAAAAAGGATTTTGAATCAAACTCTACAACTGATCATCACCACTACTACTGAACCATGACCCCCATCTGTAGTTCTCCTCCAGAAGGATGTGAGCTATTTCATTTAGTGTTTTTCAACTTCTGGCTGCTGATCTCCATGCATTAGCTGCAAAGTTACTTCAGATGCACTATAACACATCTTCCATTGCTTTACTACAAAGTTCAAATTACATCAAGTCACTTGGCTAAAGACTGAAGAAAAGAATGAGATACATAGTTGAAAGGTATTTTTAAAAAAGAACATAGTAGCTAGTTTCTGAGCTAGCCTCTGCCCAAGGCTAAATCCACTTATTAAGGTTTTGTGGTTAATTATGCATGGTTGTTCTCTCCACTAGGGGGGAAAAAAACAAATTCAGAACAGGGCCAAGTATTTAAACTGAAATATCTGACTCAAAGCTTAGAAATAATGTTCATGAAGGCAGGAGCATTCCCAATTTTTAATGAAAGAATGATAATGCATTTGAACCATTAATGTATATAAAAGTGCATTAACAGCCCTGTATACAGAAGAAATCAATAAGAGTAGGATACTTAGACAGGTTAATAGCCTGGAAAAATGAGACAGATGAATTATGATCAGAGAGAAAATTAGGCATGCTATCCTTTAATTGCACACTGTAGGCTTCAAATACAGAACAGGTTGTGTCTTGTCCTGGAACAAATCTAGCAGTCAGAATTAGAAAGAATTGGGGAGAAAAGACTCAGATATTGAGGTAACATATATGACATTTATTTTATCAAACAGGAGAATCAAGTAGCAAGGAGCAGACACTCTTTATTCTTTACCAAAGCAGAGGAGTTCCTTTGAATATTGTCTCAGACAGCAGAACTCCCACCAGTTCTTTGACAAAATTATTCTAAAATTTAAAGAGAACTGGGTCTCAGGAGGTTCCTTTCTCCCTTTAAGTTGAATTTTGCTTTGCATTTTGTCACATTACACCAGATTCTTCTATTTTCTTATTAATCAATCTTTACCAAAGGATTTAACTTTCAACACTTTGAATCGTTAATTTATTCCAGTATTTGTAATACTTTTTTTAACTTAAATCTTATTTAGTTGTAGTGTTTGTTTGTATTTTGTTCTCCCTCTGTCCACACAGACTTGTTTCTTACTCCAGATAACTAATGAAAATGTTAAGAGACTGATGCCTTAAGTTTTAGCTTTTATGTTTTTCAAATGCTATGCTGCCTAGGGCTGTAGTTCTGAGCCCCACATTAAGGGCTACTAAGTTCTCTTCACAGAGCGGGTAGACAAAACAAATCCTTTTCCTACTGAAGACCAAGGATAACGAGTACAGGTTTCAGGCCCAAAAGCATAAACAATGGTGGGCTGAAGAGAGAAACAAGAAGGATGAGACCTCACAACCCAAAGCTGTAATTGGACAATTAAACCCCAATATGCAAATAGACCAAAACTTATAAAAGTGTAAGACCTCGTGACTGGTCATCCATTTTGTGGCCATTTTAAGTCCACTTTGGGTGTAGCCCTGGTCAGGTTCTTGTGCTGCCCAAGGTGTACCCTTAAAGGCCCCTCCCTGGCCCTGCTGCCCACGGTGTTTTGGATGCAGCCCAGGACACATTTGGCTTTCTGGGCTGTGAGTGCTCATGGCTGGGTCATGCCCAGCCTCTCCTCCACCAGCACCCCCAAGTCCTTCTCAGCAGGACTGCTCTGATCTGTTCATCCCCCAGCCTGTGTTGGTATCTGGGGTCGTCCCCACCCACATGTAACCCTTTGCACTTGGCTTTGTTGAACCTGGTCAAGTTCCCATGGGTCCACTTCTCGAGCTTGTCCAGGTCTCTTTTGTTCCACATCACCATCCTTTCTCTGCACTTGCAACACTTCAGATTGAATTTCCTTTCAGTAGCATGGTCAATTTATATAGAAATTATCCATCAATTCATCAATATTTATAAGACTCAAAAGAAGTCTTATTTTACTGAAAAGCTGTCATAACATATCATGCATACAGGGAATCACTACTTGGAGTTAATTCAAATTTTCTCTTTTTCTTTTAGATCCCTTCATTCTACTTAAAATATCTTAATTGTTTTAGTATAGTTACTCTCAGCCTTTTCCTTTCATCTGTCTATGATATTCTTTTTCTTATTTAGAATTTCACAAAATAATTATCACCTACACTTCTGCCTTCTTGTTGCATTATCAGTTTTCCCCTTTCTTTCATATGCCTTTACACATAATCATGTTTGTTGTTCTGAGCTGCCAGGCCTTTAACACTAGTTTTCATGGGCAGGCTCAGAGTTCACAGGCTCAACTGGTCTTTAGAAGTATCATCTTTAGACAACATGCAGAGCAACAAAGACCAGTGTGACTTCCAGTGGTAGAAAAGTTAGTGAAAATAAAACTTGGTCTGAACTTTTTATGGAAAAAGCCTGTATGAAGGTTTCTCTAAACTATTTTTTTTTAAATTAGTAAGATGCTAAAAATTTTCCTTTATTTGAGTCAGTTTTGCCTGGGATAGTAATTGGTGAGTGATCTCTCTCTGTCCTTATTTGAACTCACCTGACTCCTGTTGTAACTTTTCCCCTGTCTAGAGGGGGACTGATAGAGTGTCTAGGTGGTCACCTGAAGCCAACTGTAAACAGCCCTGATGTGACAAAAATACACAGTACCTAATTCCTGTAATTTTAATAGAGTAAAATCCCAATTGCCAGAAATGTAGTTTTTTGATTGGAGCCACAAAAATAGTACAAGATGTTGAAGACAGGCTTGTTTTTATTGCCAAGACAGGAGCATTAAAAGTTATGATTATAAAAATATATAAAAGAGTAGAAGTCACTTCTTTCTTACCTTGAACTTTTTTGAAAACTCTTGCATTCATAAACTTTAAAAATCTGTCTGCATAAAAACTTGGTCGATGAACTGAAACAGTATCCTACAAGATTGAAAAAGATCTCAGTCACATTTTCCACAAGTAAATCACAAGTAAGGTATCAAGAAAGACGATGGACACCTCAGGTGAATTATATTACGCATTTGAGGTATAGTGAAAACTAGTGAATCATTACCACTTTTTTCCCTTTTAAAGGTTAATTCTTCAAGAGGTTTTTAGGTATTTCATTTATGAAATTATGAGTTATGAATTATAACTCATAATCTGCAAAATCTTCCAAGCATTTGAATTTTTTTTTCAAATTATGTATATTTTTCAGTTATAGATTCATCAATGTTTTACTGTAAGTTGTAAGGAATAACTAATATTATTAGTTGTTATTTGACAGCTCAACAGATAAACTCAGAGCATGTATTAGGAAGATTTCACCAGCAGCTCAAACCACATAGGTTAGACTACAAATATACCAGCACGAGTTTTTTCCTGGTCAGTATGAGTCAAAGGCCCACCAGCTAAAATATCAGCAGTTTAAAAAAATAATAAAATCCACTTACCCCATCATAAACAAGAGCTTTCCAAGAATGTTCCAGCTTCTTCATTAACCTAAGTATGTAAAAAAATAAATCAGAACTGCTTTATAAAACTTCCACTTTTATAAGTAATTTCAGAATATTTTGCTCATTTGAATATTTCAAATTCATTGAAAGTTGAAGTTCAACTTACCTGTAAGACTGAAGAATATCAATAATACCCATAAATAAAAGCAGCTTTTCACCTTTATAGCTTTTTGCTGGAATACCTCCCATTCTAAGAGAAACAACATAGTTAGAACATCTTTTAAGACATCTCTGATCACCAGTTACCAGCTGAACTGTACCCACTGGTAAACCCAAAGGAACAGACAATATTCAAGCCAGATGCCACAGTACAAAGTCAGTCAAATGTGAGTCACCTACCATGCAACCGATTTTAGATAGAACATTTGAGGTGTCTGGGACTCAGTGGTAAATATCCATAATAAAAAAAAGGAGGAATATTTTTAAGATACATTTTAGATAGAATTGGAAATATTCAGATGATCTGAAAATTGGAAGAAAATATACATCAGTTTATTGCTAAGGAAAATATGTAACTTTAGATAAGAGAATTTTCTTCCTTTATTGATCATAGGTAACAAGTCACAGAGAGTCTGCATATTAATGAAAGTCTGAAATGGTTGTTTCATATATATTTTTCACTAAAAGTTACGTATTACTGCCCTTTTCCAAAATTTCTTTACAGACAGATAAGTGACAGATAAAGCAACAGTATCAAGCTGAGAATCCTGACTGCATGGGCCTCCAGTTGGTCCAGGGTCTGTACTCAGCCATGGGCCTTCATTCTAACACCCTCTCTTCCTACTCCAACACCTAGAAAAATGGTCCATTTTAGAACCTCAGCATTGGTTTTTGCTCCCCTAGCCACTATGTCAATATGAGAGTGATAGTGCAAGGAGCCAAGGAAGGACTCCACTTGTCAGGATCTGAGTAGCACTATATTATCTCAAGTGGTGTGGGAGTCCAGGGTGGCAGCTAGTGCAACACATCTGCCATCATACAACAGCACTGGCCATCCTCTGTGTGAATGTAAGTTGTAAAAACCAAATGAAATAAACCCCTGTCTAATTATAGTCTAGAGTTTTCAGTGTCTGGAAACTCTCTGTGAATGTTAAATATCATCATAATTCTTTCACTTCTTTGCTGTAGGTTTAAGCACAGATTTCTACATCATTAGTTGTATTTACCTACACAGCTCCCTTGAGAACCAGGAGAAAAGTAAATCCTTCATTTTATATTAAATCCTCATTATAATGAAGGACTGATTATATGCAATGTGGAATGGTGACGATAATGCTCTCACAGCATTTAATATACTATGAAGGAAACAACAGAATAATGATTGTCCATATATTCAGATTTCTATTAAAGTTTTTGCTAGACAGAAAAATAGGAGAAAAACATCAGTTCTTAATCTCAGGAAATATAATATATGACTGCACTTCAGTTGTCAATTATATCATTCTATGTACATTGAGTATACTATTTCAAGATGAAAACAACACCTGTAGGAATATCCATTTCAATGTTAATTTATAGTTTTTGCTTTGGTCTCACCAGGCTACTTCCAGTTAAATTAGATTATAGCTGGGACTCTTGTAATAGCTGTCTAATAACATCTCTTTTATAAAATAATGCATGTGTGCATACGTAATTCACTCTGAACTATCATGTATTTAAAGCTGATCAACCTACTGACCAATATTCCAATTTCATGCTCTGTGGCAAATCTTGATGATGCAGCTTTTGCAATTAAAAAAAAAAAAGGCTCAATCTTTCAATTCCTGGAATGCAGTGTGCTCATGAATATTTTGCCTGTTAATAGTTTTAATAGTAATCTTAAGAACAGGTTACAGCACTTACGTGTTTGTTGTCTCTCTGGTGACGGAGTCTCCAGATTTCCCAGGGCCCTGTATAGATTCCATGGCTGTGGAATAGAGAACTTTCTGCCCTCCATGGCGTTTTGTGTCTGATGCACTCTGGGAACACTCTTCTTTTTCTTTCATGTTACTGTTCAATATGTGGATTCCCAGAAGCAGACTGTAATCCATGATCTTAAAACTTTCTAGAACCTACCAAAGAAGGAATTACTATATTGAAACCACAAAGGAGTTACACAGCAGCATTTTGCAAACCTGAGTGAAAATGGGCTCTCAAGGCACAAGCTTTTCTTATCAGGAAGTGTTGGAAATTACTGTTAAACAAAACCCTTTTACTACCCCACACAAGTCCAAGTGCTAGTTAACTAATTAGCTGAATGCTCTTGTAACAAGTGGGAAAGAAAGATGCACAGCTGAAATGTAATGTGATTTTTTTGTAGTCAAGGAAGATAATTCCAGGCAGCACCTTTTCCTCTATAGCAAATAATCAATTAATGGTTTCATCATATACTTACAAACAACGCATTTTTAAAATTATCTCTAATCCACATTCCAGACATCCCTGAGTGTTTTTGCCTGTACTCCTCTCTTATCTCCCCTCCACCTCGTATTTATAACAGAAGCCATACTTTTGGAGAACTTTCAAATGTCAGCAAAACTATTTGCTACCACCCCTTATTAGCAGCTAATGGGATTGGAGTACAAAAACCATGCACCTCTCTACTAGGTGAATAGGGCATATCTAAACTCAAAGGACAAGCTCTACTTCTGAAGCATGACTTAATCAACCAGCCTTCTCTTCTAGCTCTACCAACCATTTCTGTCTCTGGCAGCATTTTTCCTCTCACACACAAGTACTTTCATTTGTTTTAGTCAGCTACACCATTACAAAGTCTGGCATGCTGTCATTGAAAGGCAATACAGCTCAAGTTGATACCCAAACATGAGCTAAAGCAAGCTGTGATGGCACCTAGTAATATAACCAAACTGTTCACAGACAGCAGCTGTGTTTAATTTCTTACACAATGGTGCTACTAAGTGGAGTGGGAAACACCACTAACAGCCAAGAGGGATATGCTGTGCCACTCACCTCTCCTTTACCTCATGCCACTCAGCAGTGATTCATGATATGTTTTGGCACATACTCCCCAAAGATAAGGGTGTAGTTTTTGTCACAGAATCAAGAGGCAATAGTACATCTTTTTACATGAACAAGAAAAATGTGATTTTGCAGAGATGAGAGCAGATTCCAGTTATGCAATTTTGATGGAGATTATCCAAGCATAAATATTTTTGGTTAAGCAGAAACATCCCTTCTCTTAATTAAAAAAAAAAAAAGAGCAATTTCAGCATTGCATAGATTTAAAAACTATATGGCAGTAAACCAGTAACTTAGTATGCATCTGTATGTCTAATCATTAGGGTTTTATACTGCTTACCCTTATTGTTGGAAAAATACTCATTGCTCAGATCACCAAAGCAGTGATGAAACAAAGAATAACACACTGTAATCTAAATGTAGAAATGCACAAAAATCAGACCTGATTTTCAGACTCAAGGAATGACTTCAAAACACCATGGGTTTGCTCTTGCACAGGGGATCCTACACAGTGATGCCTTAGTTCAAATGGAACAAGAAAAAGGCTGCTAATGTATGCCCTTAGTAGTCCATCGCATCTTCTGGTGACAGAACTCACAAAGGATTTCATACACAACAAAAAAAGTGTATTCTAACCATGTGGTTCTGAAATTTTATTGTGCATTGTGTGAAAACATTGGTGATTTACAATCACAAATTGCAAAAATAGCATGGCTAACAGGTACAAAGGCACTTGGTGCCAAAAACTTCTAAAATTTTCTTTACTGCTTACTTATTGCTACCATTTACTCAGACTTTCTCAAAAAGAAATTACAATATAATGCATTCATTAAAAATCAATGAATGTTCACCATCAAATGCTGAAAGTAAATTCTGAATAAGCTGAAAAATAACATCTTAGTAGCACAGTAAGCAACACTGTTCATTCAAAACCAGAACAGCTAGTCAGGCTTGGAAAAACCATTGCCACAGTTATATTAATTTATTTACAGTTATAAATTACTGTTGACAGCTCTGCCTTCAACATATTCTTTACTGCATTTTGAATTAGGTCACATTAGACCATGATTTTACTGCACTAATTACATAACGTATGTCTAGGATTGGATGTAGTCTCATGGGAGGCTGTGCTGTGCTGCTCCTTCTTCCACAGGGAACTCTTACGTGATAAAATCAGTCCTTCTGACTACATCAATTGATCACTGCCACTTAAACTCATACTACTTATATAGTACAACAGACTATGCCTTGACAATTTATGATTTTGGTGTAGGATTATTGAAAAACATCATAAAAACAAGTAGCTATTTCATTATTACAGTTCATTACCAGACTGAAACATGTTCACATCCGATGGATTAACTGCAGTACAAATTCTTATAAACAGCACACAGCATAAGAACCCTTGTCCCCCACACACTCTGTTCATGGCCCTACTTAGAGGTGGCACTGTACTGTGTACTGTCCACAAAGTGCCTTCAGGATATCCTGACATGATCTAGCCCTGTCTGCCTACAGCTTTGATACACAGTTCTGATTACTTTCCCTTAGAAATGTGATAACCAAACCAACCACTCCTTACACAAATGAACCTTTGTGACCATATCTAAGCATATTTTGCTCCCCATTTGATTCTAATGAAACTTCTTGTAAGAAATAATTAACCAGAATAACAAGGAAGAATTTCATAAATCAGCACCCAACAAAACTGTATGTCAAACTCCTCAGTCTGTACTGAGACAGCCGTCTTACTTCTTGATAAAAGTAAATCAGTTGGATTTACAGCTGAATATATCTGAGGGGTTATCACATATGTATCTTCATTAATATTTAAAATACCAAATTGTGACAGTTTTTTAAATATGTAAGTAACATTCAGCACCCACCGTTGTACAAAATAATCTGTTTCAACAAGGACAAGTTACAAAATGCAGAACATCAAGACGTTTCTGGATATGCAGCATTCTATGAGAACATAAAAAGGCACAAGTCTTTTCCTGTGCTGCGGTTTGTTTGCAGATACTTTTGATGATTTTAGGATTGTTTTTGGGATGCAGCAGTAAGTTTTTGCTACAAGGCACCAAAATCATAACTTAATCTAATGAAAAAAATCCCACTCAAATAAATCACAGTATTACATGGTTATACTCGTAGCAAAAGGAGAAAGCCCTGTGAAACACCTGACTCTAACCATGTGAGATCACCAGAAATTTACATAAACTCCTAGAAATACATTACTTGTGTAGCTAAAGGGAGGAAAACCCCAATCTTTGCTCATGCAACCATTCTGACAAGTACAGTGCTAGCAAAATGGTATTGTGAGGTTTCAGCAAGAATGGTCTTAATCATGCTGTGTACTAACAAGTGGTATATTTGACAATGACAAGTAAACTTTCAGTTCGTTAACTTAATGTTAAATTGTCCATCTTGGTATTATTTATATAGGTGTTAATTCATTAGCTACACAGATTCTGTCAACCCAGTGTTGTCACTTGGCCACCAAGTATGGCTGTCAAGGCTGACTTCAGCTGCTCTGAAAACTTCCAGATGGCAAGTGACATGCCTTGTAGCCTTAAGCACTATTTTGTTTCATACCACATAAAAGCCCACAGTCAAATGGCATCACAAAATATGTTGTTTTAGAACATGAAAAATTAACTCTCTGAATCAGATTTTCTTTTCTCAGATCTTATCAGATGTTAAAGTATTCAGTGACTCATCTTAGGCATGGTTACACTCCACTATCTCAGCCAGTAACTATCAGAGCAAAACAAGTATTTCTGCCATGAAATGTCATTTTCTATTTTATATGCAGCCGCCCCAAACTATGCACTATCTAGCAGAGAAATCTGCATTTTCATTTGCTATCCATGCAAAACGACATGCAAAAAAGTCATCAGATCATTTCCATAAAAGAGTCAAGAAAAATACGGCTTAGAAGAAAAAAATTACAAGCTTATTTAATGCAAGCAGAAATGGATAACCATGCAATGAAGTATTTCCTCTCCTACAAGCATTTTGGAAAAGCAACATAGGAATTAACACAGTAGAAAGAAGACCGATTTTACAACAAATCAAAAATTACTCTTCAACATAATGAGCTATATGAAATGAACACAAATTAAAGGACTGTCTCACAAAATAAGCATTTCTTAGGAACAAGTTCCCAAATATCAATGCCTAAAAATGGGTCTGGTTTAGAAAAAAATCTATCCCAAGAAAATGAATCACCATATTCCCTCCAAAGCACAGGTGGAATCACTTCTCATTTCCCAAAATATATTGTTAACTAACACTCCAAAACTAACAATCTGGATTCTGATTTTAAAAGTAAAAGTCATGAGAAATTCCTAACGTCAATTTATACTACAGAATTGATAATATATAAAGATAGAAGAGATCTACAGCATCATCCTCTGGTCATTATCCTCAAACTACCATTTCTGACAAAGAGGCCCTTCATCTAAGATTAGTATGTTCTTCATCTCCATGCCACATCATGTCATCTTTTATTCTGTCCTATGCTATAGTTAATATTTCATTAAGTTGTGCCAACACTACTGTTTGTAAGAATATGCTTACTGAAGTTATTTGGCCTAATGAATTATCTATGCAGATCCTTTCAGGTAGAAATAAGACAAGAAACTGCAACACACTGCACATGCTACTAAGGGATTTCAAAAATTCTGTGGATAAATTTGGTCATACGAGGTCTCCATCACAGTTGCTACAGCACAAAACAGATGTGCATTGACACCTTAAAACTTTTGTAGCAACTGGCTAAAACAGCAGTGATGAAAATAATACCCAAATCTCAACTTAGGAGATATGACCCTCTTTATCTTTAAATTTCCTTATCTTTACAGGCTTCTTCATTAGTCACTTTAAAATGTAACTTCTTCAGAAAAGTCCAGTGTTCTTTGCCGTAAAGGTAAAATGCAGACTCTCAAAAGCCATTCATTTTTCAATAGTAAAAATATCTTCAAATTGTTTTTTTGCTCTTAAAAACTACATGTGCACAATTTGATTAATCATTACTGGTTCTTCTTCTATTCAAGGCAAGGACAGGATAGCTACAGTAAGTCTCAGCAACAGTCTGGAATTGGAAAGCTAGTTCAATTTTTCAATTGTGTGCATTATATATATAATAAACTCATGAATGTTCCATCTTGAGGAACACTGTAATATTACACTCCCTGGTTAGTTAAGGTGCAAATACTGCAAAATGGACTGTGAGCAAAGTTTTCAGACCCCATCATCTCAAGTGTGAACAAAACAAGCAGGAGATGCAGGAGCTGAACAATGCTATCAACCTGTTCTTGTCCCAGCACAGATAATCTGGGGGCACCAGCCCATGAGGGATCACCACAAGCAACTCAGGTCCATTCTCTAACTGGGCAGGTCATGCATCTCCTCACCAGCACTGCCAGGAGGTGTGACAGGCCAGAACTGATACTCCAGCAGTGGTCCACCACTGCAGTACTGCATTCCCTGGGGAAGGAGCTCTGTGTCAGGTGCCAAGACCATCTGTGTTGGCTGAGCAGACATATCAGGTGCCCAATTTAGTTAAGCAAGGAAGCCACAGCACAGCTTGAATGTGAAAAGCCGGAATACAGGAGAGGTGAGGGCAGACAGGCTAGAAAGAAGAGATAGAGAAACATTGTCTGGGCATCCAGGAATGGCAGCTGTGGCTAAGGAGGCCAAAGGCCAGATAGAGTTGAGACTGGCAAGGGATATCAAGACACAGAAAAAAGCTGACCAAGGAAAGCATGGCTCCATAGCTGAATATAGAAAGAGATTCAGTGGCAGCAGTCACAGACCATAGTAGGCCCTCACCACCACTATCTTTCAATACCAGGAAATTCTGCCAGGCCTCTGAACTTAGGGATGGATCTTGAGGAAGAGAGGGGCTAGCAGCCTGGATAGGATGTTTATATTTAAAAAGTAGGAGAAAAGTTCATTGCTCACTGATTCTGATTGCAAATACGAACAATGGAAATACAATTCAAATTTAAGCAACACAGAAGAGAATTTCTTAGTTCTGAAATACTGGAAAGATCAAAAATTTCCTTTCTTAAATGAGTTCTTAATTTCAAGAGCCTACACTAACTTTCTCCCCTTGGAGTAGCAGTAAAAAGAGATAACAAATTTTCAAGTGCTAAAGAGCTGGTCAGTTATCACTGACACTACTCATGGAAATACCTCATGGGCAGAAAAAAGCAGAGGCAACACTGATATCCTTTTCACAAAATGGATGGAATATTTCTAGTCTTTTTAAAGACAAGTAAAAGGTAGTCAGATCCAACCTTATTAGCTGAGCACATGCAGCTGTCTGAAAGATAACAATGTCTGCTCCCTCTGTTTTACAACACAGAGTTAGACTTTGAATAGAAAAAAAGGCAGTTAATTTTTTTTATACACAACTTTCAGTGTGTGTGTATATATATCTACAGATACATACAGACATACACTTTATTGTGTATATGTGTATTTATGTAAATACACTGATTACTGTAGAATAATTGTTTTCTTTACTTTTAATACTTCTAAAATTTTGCTGGGCCTTTAAGAACTCTAGACTAACTTTGGAGTTGGTAATTTAAGATATAACTGAAAAGGATTATATTAGCGCTCAAATAACAGGTAGCAGGAATTTTCCCAGACTTTCAAAGAATCAGTACAAGTCCCTTTATATGTGACAATTTAATGATTGATTCTTGGTTTCACTTTTCAGCCCAGTTCCATCTTTTAGATTCCCTCAATTATTTGCAATACAATAGATTTCCCCAGGCTTTGACTGGGTAAGTAACCTTGGACAAGCGGGTGAGGCACAGAAAGGCATCCAGATCCCCAGATGTGACATACTGATACATTCTGTGTCATCACACATGGTAGGAGCTCAGGGAACACTCATTGCAAGAGGCTACAGAGAGAACAATGTGTTGTGTTAGATGAATGTGTCATGCTGAATATGCAGCTGAACATTACATCACACAAAACAGCTTTACAAACCAATCACAAGGCATTGCAGGACTTCTGTGATAGTTAAACAAGAAATTCTATTCATGTGCAAAAACAATGCTTTCCATCTTGTACCACAGGTGGCAGTGAACAATAAACTGATATTCAGGGTGTCTCTTCTATGTCATGAGTTCAGACTATCCATTTTGCTTTTTCATTATGAAATTCTTAAGATTTCCCTCAGAAAAAGCAAATTTTTTCTCTCCAAAACTCCATGAATTCTGGGAAGCTCTGAGAGATCTGGAGTCTCCCTTTTCCTACTTTATATTTTCTTACCGATGCTACAGGAAAAAAAAAATACAGCAATTCTCTCTGTCCGTAACAGGAACTGATTCTAATCACCAAGATGGTCACAAAGAGCAATAATAGGTATCCCTCTTCTGCCTTGAAAATATTATATGGACTTCTTTTATGTGGACATTTCAGCTGAGGAAGAAATTACTTTGCTCTAGAAATTAAGACTGCTGCCACAAGGCCTGCGTTCTGATTGCTAGCTAACCAAGAGGCAGTCACAGCAGCTCTACATACAGTTTATCATACTTCATAAAGGTTCCACAGGGCTAACTATGCCTCGAGAAAAAAGTAATTAAAATCTCCAAATTGATGGAAATCGTCATCATCATCAAATCTACTGGACTTTATTCTTGTATTAATCTGTATTGCCACAGACAGATTAGTGTAATCCTGGATGTACTGAGAAATAGAGGAATAGCCCTGGAATTTAGGATTGTGCTAGATGATAAACTTAATGAGCCAGCAATGTGCTCTGGTGACCAGAATGTCCAGCTGTATCCTGGGGTACACTGAGCACAGTACAGCCACCTGGTTTGAAAGAGGTGATTGTCCCACCTGTGTCCCACACAGAGCCGTGTGAAGTTTTGGGCTCTACAGTGTAACAAGGATATAAAATATTAGAGCGTGTCCAAAGGAAGGCAACAATGATGGTGAATGGATTACAGGGCATGATTTGGGAGGAGCAGAGAAGGATGTTAGGTTTGAGGGTGGCAGAAAGTGTGGTGCTTGTAGCCCTGGTTCGTGCCTGAGATGTTTTGGTTTTCTGAAATTCCTTTCCCAGGGAATTTTCTGTAAGCAAGAGATATGTTTTTGTAACTGCAAATTTGTTTACATTCTTTCCCTAGGAGGACTTCCTCTTGATGTCCCTCTGGTCTGACCAATGTGATTGAAGAGGTTTGTCTTTGTTTCACCAATTGAATTGGTCTGTGTAGAATAGTATATAAGGGAGACATCCCAAGAATAAAGGAGTCATTTTCAGCCTTCTGAAGTTGGAGTCTCTGTGTCGTTGTGGTGTACAACAGCATCAGGTGCCTGGTGATAGTATGCAAGGAAACAGCTTAAAGCTGCACTGGAGAAGTTCAGAGTGGATAGAAGAAAAGGTTCTTCAGTGAAATGGTGGTCAAGCACTGGAGCCAGTTCTGCCGTGAGGGAACTGCTCACGGTCCCCAGTCTGGTGGTGTTCAAAAAGTATATGGACATTCTATTCTACGACTATGATCTCAGATCACAATAGCTTAACTAGAACACAGGATTCATCAGTGCTCTGACTTCCATAGTTATCCCTCCTTAAGCAGCATGGAAAACAAATGGGGGTTAAGTAACCTGTACTGAGTAAATTTAGAGCAGAAGTGAACACAGAAGTTTAAATATATACTCACTCGACAATCCCGCTGTAGTGTCTTCATTAGTGCACTGTGTGTTTCAGAGTCAAAATACAACCCTTCATGCATATCTTGCAGGAAATCCAGGTCTTTGAATGTAGGGTTGGACTTCTCCCTCTCTTTTCTTGATGCCCTCCGTTTGTATGTGGAGCCTTTCAAGTCATATGTGAAATGCATTTTCAAGGCTCGTGGCAAAACATTGTTCATGACAACAATTCTAATATTAATGCCTCCTGACTGAACACAGTACAGCCCATAAAATTTGGGAAGAAGAGTCCTTGGATTCTGGTTCAGGTTCTAAAACAAAAGAGATATTTTTAAATATGTTTATTTTCAATGAACTTCCATGCTTAAGAATGGGGTTTTTTAACAGCAAAGGACATTAACATGAAGAAATTTGTGTATGTTTTCTTATTCAGCACAATTTCTTCAAACAGTTGATTATCTCTGTGGATTTATACTCCAGAGAGCTAGCATAGGCACTGCCTTTTTGCTAGGAACTTATAAAGGCCAAGAGCAGAGCAGTAACTACAGGTTTCTCTTTCTCACAGAAAAGAACAGATTGGCCAAACCTAACGGCATCCCAAAGACTTATTATTTTTTCTGACCTGAACAACATTTGCATTTTACCTGCTGAAGGGTGTTTGGGTCAAATGTAGTTCTCATTATCTTGACTTGGATTCTGAGAAACAGAATGCCTCTCTCCACAAGGCTTTACACACTCAAGGTTAGTGCAAAATGACTAAGCTATTTCCAAAGGAGTGTGAAGTCATAACAGACTCACAAGTGACCATCAGAACAGAAAAGTGTGAAATAATCCAAATTCCACAACCGGCAAAATAAATTAGGTAGGAGAGGATAACAGAGGTGAACAACAAAAAAGTACCTGCCACCATTGTCCTTTTTGGTGTGTCAGTACACTTTTTTTTTTTTTTTACACACACATAGTGAATCCATGTTACTTTAATGCAATAATGACAACATTCCTTATTCTTAGTATAAGTGAGAGGGTAATTTTTCAAGTATTTACTTCAGAAAACAAAGCAAGAAAGAAAGTCAGTCACAGATCTCATAATACAAAGTCCCATATAACACCCAGAAGAATGTCTCTTCATATGTATGAGTGGCTTTTGTTAAAAAAATAGAAAATTAATTAAATTCTACTTACTTTTTAATGACTGGTTTTCCCCTCAGATGACACATAAACCTCAATACAATGGACTTAGAATTAGCACTCAAAAAGCTTCATTTAAAAATTAAGTTTTGAATAAATTACATGGATAAAAGTATCTTTTACACCATTGCTTTACTACATGAGAAATGAAAATTAGAAGTAGTTGGAAACAAAAGGGAAACTGACCGGTCTAGTTTCTTTGTCCACTCTGAGTGAAATGCAGAGGGTAGACAAACACAAAATGGAGAAAAAAAACTGAATTAGAAATTTAGAAACCTTATTTTGTTACTAGCTTATTAGAAGCAAAGTTTGGTATCAAATTAGATTATGACATTCAGCTTCATCTTGAATGCTAAAAGAGCATTCTTATTTTAAATATATTCTTGATTTATATCTATTCTTTCTGTTGGGTGTGTAGGGCATGAAGTACAAAGGCAGGTAAAATTGTAAAAAATATTACAAAAAGTACAGATAAACCCAGTGAAATATTTCAAGACAAATGAAACTGAATTGTCAGAAGTGTGACATGAAACAGGAGAAACAGAGGTAAAATACAGTCTTCAATTACTTACCATATAATAACCTGGCAAGAGCTTCTGAAGAAACTCAGCCTCTTTGTGTTGAACTGTTTTGATGATGAATTCATCACCACTAGTTACAAAAAATAAGGACCCACTGGCACCTGGGTTGGATAATTCAATTAAAGGTTCACTGCAGATTGAGTACTGGAAGAGAAAAAAATTGATTTTCATTGCCAATGCATGCATTACCCGAACACAAGTTTAATATGAAAAACTGCAGGTTCAAGTAGGCACAAGAGAATCATGTAGCAACACTTCTGCTGCTGGCTGAGGTTTGGCAGGCCACTCTGCACAGGCCATGCTGCATAACCATGGGAGAGCAGCTGACAGCTGAATATATGATCCCTCTTCAAGCAACAGGTGAATGTTCCTTTGGAGGGAAGCCAGTGGTCGAGGTGGAAGGAGTCAATCTCCATGCTGTCAGCATAGCAAATTCTGAGTCAAAAACTTTGAGAAGACATTTTCACTGAAACTGTTTGCTTTTCATATCCATTTTTGAAAGAATTAGGTACAAGATGGTAGAAAAATAAACTGGGAGTAGAGGTTTCTGATTACAGACAAATAGGCAGATCCTATTCTTTGCAACTGGGGTTGAAACTATTAGACTGGTAAACGTGATATAGCTATAGCTACTAATTTTAGTATAGTAACTAATTTTTAAAATCTTTTACTAGTTTTATGATTGAAAACCACTTGAAACAGAAAAAACCTAAATACCATTAAGCAAGAAAAACTGGAATTTGAAGGACCTTTATATTGCATATGTAGACAGGCTTCCTCTTCTATAGGACACATTAAGAATTACAGTCATGTTAAGGAGGAAAAGGACACCAAAGACTACCCCTTACTAGTAGAACCAAATCTCATACAGAAACTAATGTACATTTATTAAGTGTCCACTATTCCAAACTTTATTCAAATTAAATGGAGACTAGACATTAAGCTCAAAACCATAGAAAAATTTGTTTATATTAAACTTGAAAACAGTGATACCAGAAAATCTAATAAATATGTTCTTTTGTGAGCACTTGAAATAAAGAAGTGTGTTTCCTATGGACTCATGCCAGTGCCTTAATGCATCTTCTGATCGTAGCTCCAGCTCACAATTATAAGAAAATTTTGCATGATATATAAATATTTCATCTCCCTGCTTCCACTCAATTCCAATCAATATAAAATACCTTTCTTTTCAATCCTATAGTTGCAATTTTCTTCAGAGAGAATGATCATATCAATCTGTGACACTACAAACCTTTAGACCAAATCAGCAGTTGTACTGCAGCAGTTGTATTTTCTCGCCAAAATATTTGTATCTTCATGAGTAACTGTTACTGTGATAAACATTTGAATGCAATTATCCTAAACATTAAAGCTCACAATAGTAACTATAACAAAAGCACAAGACATTGACCAACACTCTGCATTGGTCATTTTCCAGTGGTATAGAACTCTGTAAAAAAGTCCACCCACCAAATGGTGCTATGCAAAGGACCCAGCAAGTTTTGACTGGACACCTGTGAAAGGCAATTAAAACCAAAGGTAAGAAAAATCCCCAAGAGCCTGACAACTGAGTATTTATGATCAAGAAGTTTCCCTGCAAAATGACAGTACTCCATGAGGTTTCCAGTGACAATTTAATCCTACCAGCTGTTCAAATATATTTATGCTTGTTATCCTGTCTGACTCCTACAGTCTGTTACTGCTCATCCTCCTTGGAAAAGGTGAAGCTTTAAATCTTGAGCTTTAAATTACTTCAAATTAACAGTATAAACTCACAGATGCTTGCTGTAATTTCTACTCTTCTTATTTTACTATACATGCCCTTCAGCCACAGCTGGACAATCATTTATTACTTACCACATACTACTTGTGTGTTTTCCCGTGCCAAAAGAAAAAAGAATCTGCAACAAGTTCTCTTTACTTGGAATTTCCCTCAAGGAATAGTCTTTGTCTACCTAAACTGACTGTCACGAATCTCATTCACAGCATGCAGTCCTTGCATAAACTTTAACTTCTGCTACTGCAAAGGCTTTCTTAGATGGAAAAAAAGTTGCAGGTGGTAACAGCTTTACTCTAGGAAGGACAGTCTTTTTAGCAGCTGGCAACACAGCCCACATACTTCAGCTTTTGCCAAGTGCATAAAAAGAGGTAAGATAAATAACACATTGCATAATGACACTACTGTCCCTGTCCCTAGGCTGGAAAGGCATAGGTTTGATGGATGGATCACTCAGTGAATGAGGAATTGGTCACAGTTTAAGAGTTGTGGTCAATGGAATAAAGAAATTCTTCGCTCCAAGGATGTGAGGCCCTGGAATGCGTGATCTAGAGAGATTGTGGATGCTCCATCTCTAGAATTGTTCAGTACTGGGCTAGATGGGGCTTTGAGCACCTGGTCTAGGGGAAGGTGTCTGTCCCTGCCCATGGCACTGAAGTTGGAACTTAATCATCTTTAAGCTCCTTCCAATTTAAGCATTCTATGAGTATGATTCATGAAATTCCCAAACAAACGTATTTGCTTTCTACTACCATTTATAGTTCAAATGAATTATCTTTTTTTATATATAACTATGGTCATGAGGACTAGTAACACAAGTTCCATACATAGCACTAAAGAATTTAAAAAGACACCCACATTAAGACACCCACATTCAACCTAAATAAAAGCATAACCAGCTAAGTTTTGCTTTCAGGCTTATTGTCTATATGGGGAGAAAACCCCATTATAGCACACTTGAACATAACAGAAACAATTTATTTAGCACTATATTATTATTTCAGAATCATCTAATCAATTTTTCTTTTTTATTCACCCAAGCCCTTTCAAATTCTTCTGGTTTTAAAGAAGTCATTATCAATATTGGAACAAAAGGGTTTTAAAATGCATTCAAAAAAGTGCACAATAAAACTCTGACATATAAAGTTGATAATTTGTACCAGGACTCTGATTCCTTGGGTGACCCACCTTGAAACAAACTGAACAGTGGACGAAAGCCTAAAAGACAATCCAGCTCAGCATCCACCCTACCCTTCCAAAAGCAGAACTACACGAGAAGTAAAATAGTGGATACTTGTCCTAGCAGTGTGCAAAGTGGTTCCACCAAGTAAAGTCGGCTTTTACAATGTCAGCAAATTTGTAATTTCTTTTCTCATATAAACTGAACACTGCGAAGGAATAAGTCTTCAATTTATGAAATAGAGAGAACAAAGGAGGCATTCTAAAATGCTTTCTTTTTAGTCTGACATCCATGTTCCTCAAAGCTAGACAGGAACATTTGTAGACCTCACTTTGTAATGAAGTGTGTAACACAAGTCACACAAAAGTACGTAATTAGAACTGAATTGATGAACGTCTCACAATTACTGATCATAACTTCTCTAGAAAAATTATCTGAATGACGTGGATGTTGCTCTAGTTAATTAACACAGCAGGTTTTTAATATGAATCATCTCAAGGATAAAGAATTAAAATTTTTGTAAACATTAAAAATATTCACTAGTTATATACTCCTCCACACACTATTTTGTACTGATTTGGGCACTCTTTAAGAATCCTTTTCTGCCACAATGAAACTAGCATGCTGTATAATAATTTGTAACCCAAAGGAAAACAGCAGACTCTTACCAAATAGTCATCAGGCTTGATACCAAAGAGTTCTCTGAAATAGCGGAAGGCAAGAGGCGCATATGTCTTAAATCTGAAGTCAGGGTAATGATGAGCTGGGGTAAGATTGCTCCCTTCACTGAAAACAAACACAAACCAAACCAAATTACTGAACAATTATTAGCTAGCTTCACCATAAAGCTGCCTAACTTGACTGTTTGCCTGCTGAGAAAGGAGCGTAAATGCAGATAAACCTCTCTATCACCATTAACCATTGTAATAGAAACATCTGTGAGAGATACTGCCAGCAAATCCCTTTTTTTCACCTTAAAGGAGATTACTATTTTCACCACCTGTATACATTTGCATAAAGATCATGTTTAAACATGAACAGGACAAAGTTTGCATTCCAGAAGTCCAGGGTAGAGACTGACTCCACTGAGTATTGAAAACTCTTGTGTCCTGGTTACTGTGCTCAAGGTGGCTCCAGCCACGGCATCTCCCACCAGCCCTTCTCTGTTTGTAAGCAGCAGATCCAGCAAGTCAGCTTCCCTGGTAGGCTCCCAGCTGTGTTGGGAAATTATCTTCACACACTCCAGGAACCTCCTAGACTGCCTCCTCTCTCGTGTTGAATTTCCAGCAGACATCTGGTAGGTTAAAATCGCCCACAAGAACAAGGACTGAAAATCATGAAACATCACCATCACATCATAAAATACTTCATCCACCTCCTCATCCTGGTTGGGTGGTCCATTACAGACTCCCACCAGGATATCTGCCTTTTCAGCCTTCCCCCTGATTGTCACCCATAGGCACTCAACCTTCTCATCACTGTCTTTGAGCTCTGTACAGTCAAAACTCTTCCTAATGTACAGAGCCACCCCACCAGCTCTCCTTGCCTGTCCCTTCTGAAGAGCTTGTGGCCATCCAGTGCAGCACTCCAACCACCCCACCAAGTTCCCGTGGTAGTGACTGTCATGGCTTTCCTGCTACACTATGGCTTCCAGTTCCTTCTGCTTGTTACCTGTACTCCTTAGCTCCTTTCCTTGTTTTATATTTATCATCTCACTGTATTTTTAGACTGAGTTCTAAAAACCTTGAGAGGAATACTAGATATAAGATAAAGGTCAGCAGCAAAATGTTGCTAGATTTCAAAAAATCCCCTATGGTTTTTCTATGCCCATGGATTCATTTATGATAGAAACTGAGAGAGCTCTTTTAAGCAGAAAAGTTCTACACTGTCATTTCAAAACAAATAAGACCACCTTTAAGACAAAATTTTGGTGCTGAAATCAGCCAGATAGAAACTTTCTAACACTTTCCTGAGTATTAGAAAGCAGGCCTTTATTACAGCATGCTGGTCACTCTGGGGATCTTTCCTTAGAAAGATTAGAATCAAGTGCTCTCAACAGTTATGTGAACACTGTTTTTATCATACACACGATATTGTGTTTGTATTATATCATACACTGATTATATATTCACTAGCAATCCCCACTTACTTGACTTTGTTTGACAGAGTTGCTCCCCTTATCAAAAGTCCTTATCTGGTTCTTTGGGGTCTTTCTTCAATGTCTGGTGTCCTTTCTATGTGGCTGTTCCTTGACCTTTGCTTCTGTGTAAGTGCAATATCATTGTTTTGCACAAGTTCTACTTTGTCAGCCTTGCAGAGCTGAGCTGGCATTCTGCTTGTGTTTTGCATGACTTCTGTTTGCCTAAGTTACATCCTTTATCTATTTCTCCAAGGTTGTGCCGTTGTGTTCTACTGTCCTTGATAATAGTAAAATGCTGTTCTGTTTTACTGTTCTTATCAGTTTGGCTGGTGTCTGAATGGTTTGATAAGTAGAGAAATACAAAATCCAAGACTTGACACAGTTATTGAAATCAGCTTTTCCAGCACTTCTTTACTCATTTCCCATAACTAAATTTTTCCATAATGCAGAATGTACCATTATGCTTGGCCAAAGGACACTAAAAGAAAAGAAGTCTACAAATTCACACCGATATGAAAAGCAATAAATGTTAAGCAACATTCCTGAAAAAGATAATGAATAAAAATTAAACATAATGAAACAATTTAAGAGCTTTCATCCTGTACAATTAATACTTGTCATATGAACTTGCCACCTTTCATTAACAACAGTTTGATGCAGAAACTTACTCAACCCACCTAACTGCCCCTGCATGCATGCTGCCAAACCCCCACGTAACCAAACTGTTTCAGTGACAGCAGGTGAACAAGCTTTCTCAGGCTCCAGAAATGTGTATGCTTCTGACTCTTGAACAGAAGATGCAAGGAGGAAAGAAACCAAACAGATTTCTGTCTAGAATTCACACGTAAAAAGATACTTGTGGATGACCAATGATACATACGAAGAGAATAGGATACTGCTGCTTCTTGGAGTGCTGAACTCTACAGGTAACAGTGAATGCTGCCTAGTCCGAATGAACTCCTCTGACCATTTTCTATTTACTGCAGTACAACTCCAAGATATCAAAATCAAATCTGCATATGCTTCATTGTTCCATTATAGGGCTAAAAACAGAAATCAGTAGGATACAAGCTAAAGATGTTAGTGTTTCTTTACAGTTAAGATAGCCTCATGCTCTTTCATAAGGCCTTTCAGCTGCTCAGAACACTGCCACATTTGTCAGACATTAAGTTTCACATAGCTGGTTGTGACTCATTGAATTTTTCCACAATATGAGGATGCCCCTGTGGTCATATAGCTACACTGGAAAGCTGGGGTCATACTTATAAATGCATTTAATTGTCCTAAGATGCAGAAAAGAATAGAACAAAATGTTCTCTACTGAAGTATCACATAATTATCAGGGAATATGAACCATCCACACTCTTTTATGAAGTTCTACATTTTGGTACCAAATACTTCTATAAATCCGCTTCCTCCAGCTGTAACTCGAAAGCTTCTCCTGTGAAAGCACGTCAGCAAATAGATCACATGTCCTTACTGTACCAGAACATGTACAGTCACTTCACTAAGATGAGATGAAGGTAGGAGAGGTGCTATGATAATAGGACAGTTCTGAGCCATTTGGTAAGTGCATATGGAGTAAAATGACCAACACTGGATCAGCAGGTGCACAGTCTACATGGCAAGTGAAGATTTATTGCAAAACAGAGCAATTATTTTGGAACAGCTTCTACACAGAAAATTCCATGTATTTAGAGTATATCAGATACTTCATAACAAATATAACAGTCAATTTCATTATGCAGACAACTTTTCTTATTCTTTATAAAATCATCTTTAAAAAACACCTTCTGTTTAAGGTCTACAGAGTATTTCACCATACCCTACTGTTTCTGTTAATCATATTAATTAGTTTCAGCTTCATTACCTAACTACCTACCTAGTTTACTGATCCCAACAGTATGCCCTTCTGTAATTCATGAAGCAAGTTTGACAAATTTAAGATTTCTTGCTAGTACTCTGGAAAATAGTTTGTAAGGTTTTCTTGATAGTACTTTTAGCAGAAAAGCACCCTCACTTCCAGTAATTTCTTACAGTAACGGAAACCTTTCAAATTTCTTATCAATTTGAAGCTCGTATGACAAGTATGAATTGAGTATGGCCTTGCTTTTGCTGGAAAAGGACAAACTCCACTGTACAGAATGCTTGATGTAAGTACATCCCTATCCTATTTATAACATTCCCCTCTTTTAGCTATTGAAAGAGTGTATTCTGTGGTTTCTCTCCACATTTTCTTGATGCATTTTACAGTTTCACTCTCGTGGGATTAAAGTATATGTGCAAAACGCTACATAAAGTGATTTTTTATCAGTCTAGGTAGTTTCAAGGGGATGATTATGTCTTTGAAATAGAACAAGAAAATGCCCATGATCTATTGACAAAAACTTAAATCTGTAAATGGTGCTTTGGACATTATAAGAAAGGGATGACCATATAATTCCCTTCTCAGTTAGTTTAAGCACAGATCTTCCAGAAAAACGAAGATAAAGACTTTTAAAATTAGCTCTGATTCTGGCAATCTTGAGGAATTCAAGTCTTTCAATGTGAGCTATGACAGCAAATACAGGCTTTGGAAAGGAAGCAACTGTAACTTATAAGGTATTTTAATAACCTTAGCTGTTATACCACACAAAAGATTCATAGACAGACTAAAGAAGAGAGACTAAGCTTAAAATGCAAGTTTGGTTTAATACTTAACTTGTATTTTTTTTTTTAATCAAGCACACCTAGAAATGACAGTATGTGCATCTTAGCCTGTCTCTGTGTAAATGCTGAGAGTGGATTTAAAGCATAAGTGGGGTCCAATATCAAACTAAAAGTGGAGTAACACTAATTAAATTTTTAATGGATAACCCCATGGCTGTAAAAATTTGTTTAATAAGACACCCAGATACATTTCTTGGCAGCGTTACTTTGCTATGGCCTCACCCTGGTAGGATGTACTCAGGAGATACCACACCTATCTGAAGGGGCAGAGAAAGCCAGCTGCATATCTTGGTAGCAAGCCTTCACTGCTGAGGGTTGTTAAAAAGCTCTGAGGGAGCTGCTAACAAAACAATTAGTCTGTAGTTGTGACCCCATGTATAACTTTCTTGTGCGTATTGTAAAAAAACTGAAGAGGAAGAATACCTCATTCTTTCAATGAAAGCAATTCTTTTTTAGATTGTAAAATCAAAATAAAATGTCTAGCCTTAAAATGCTCCCAACATAAAAAATTAAGATCATCTAAATTTGGTTTCATTGCTCTTGAATACACCTACTTTCTAAAAATTAATCAAAATGTGTTTCAGGTCTAAAAACTGTATCAAATAGACAAATGCTGCAGGTCAGGTTGTGCTTTGGTATGCCCCTTTCCTGTATGTAATTTCAGGAAAGCATCATTTCCCACTTGATGGAGTAGATGTCATGTTTATCCATACAAATAGATGTGTGTGTGTTTTCATCATAATGTGGTTTAAAGTCCAGTGGTAATATCCTTTTTTCTCACATTTTCCTAAACTTTCAGTTACCAAATGCTGTGGTGAATGGCTCCCTACAAGTCAGCTTTGAAATACAACTAGGAATAGCAAGTAACTTAAGAACAAGTCAAGTCAATCATATCTACATAACAGCTGAATACAGAAGCATTTACTCATGATGACAAAGATATGATTATCTGATAACCAACTGGAAATGCTATTAAAATACAGGATCTCAGAGTACTTGAAAAGTAGTTTAAGCAGTCTACATAACCATACAACTATCCAGGTTATCAGAAGTTTACCAATAATTTGTTGGCAATAGAAGTAGCTGAGTCCAGTAATTCATACCAGATTTTGCTTTTGTCACCAAAGTATTCCCATTTCTAATATTTGTTTTGCATTCTCCTCTTTGTGCTACCACTCAGCTCACAAACCATACAAGCCTTGTCAGAACTTGAGTCATTCTACGCATCTCTGCAACTGAAGAACCAAGGAAGAGCAGCAGCATTTTATCAGAATATTCAGGTCACTTTATCTTCCTTATGAGACCACCCACTGGAAACACATATCATGATCTAAGTTACACAACAACTCATTGTTAGTGTGAACATTAAATACTAGTCATGCTGAACCTGTAGAGCATTCTATACTACATGTATATGCACTACTTAGTGCACCAGCTAACCTATGCTACAGGTTTGGTACAAAGATGTTTCAAAGGGTAAGTATCAGTTTTCTCAATCAATCCTCAAAAACATACTAGAAAGCAATATACATCAGTTTTAGAGGTAGAATAGAACCCAGACCGGCCAAGTAAAATTTTTACTTTCTTAGTACTTTTGACTACTTATCTGGGCTGTTGTTCAAATGGTATCACAATATAATGGTAAGCTTCTGACATTAAAGAGCAGAAAGTACTGAATAATCTTTCATTAGTATCACAAGAAGAAAACTTGTAAATGTACCAGTTCAGTATACAGACTGTAGCTGCAGAGTGCATACACAGGTCATCAGCATCTAACACACTTCCCACTTCCATCAGAAACCACAGCAACTGTTCTCAATATGCAAGGTCTGGGCCCTGCAATAAAAGTGTATCAGCAAGGGAAGTGTAGAAGATTGACTAACAACTTGCTGCAAAAGAGGTCAAACTCAATAACTGTGCTTAATAGCAGCCTCTGTCTAAGAAAACAAAAAATGCAGGCTGAAACATACCATCTTGCTTGAAATGTTCTGTATTTCTAAAGCTTCATAGCTAAAATTAGCTGATATAATGGAGCAGCATCTGTTTGGCTTCTCAATCATCACAGAAAATTCACCTCCTTCTGTGTCTGCTGAAAGAGCTTGATAAGCTGCCTACACTGCCAACTTACAAGGAGCTGCACAGCCCCATGGCCCAGTGACCAGTTTGAGCCATCACTGCCTGCCAGAGCTAGGCTTGCAGATGAGCAACAAGCCAATCTAACCAAGGCCATCTCTGGGAGCCAGCACCACAGCCAAGTCAAAGGGCTGACAAAATATTACCAAAGCCACATTGTACAAACTACTAACTGGAAGCAAATTGTCCCACCAGGAACTGCTTCCACCCAAGGAAGACAGGGGCACAAATATGCCCCACACAGCTAGTCATAGGACAGAGCATAGAGAGCACATGCAGGACGAACAGCCTTCCCACCGAACCCTCCAGCCACTGCTGCAGCAGTACCAACACCAGGTAAGTATCTCTGTTGTTGGATTTCCAAAGCAGAGTTGAAAATCCAGAAAAGAGGTTACTTGGAGTGGTTTCCCTTGTGGTTTCACTCTTTTCAGTGAGTAGGGTGAAGACTTCAGACACTGTCTTCAGAATCAAGTAGGTCAATGCAGGATGCGTTTTGTTTCTCCATCCTAGGAGCAGATTTGCATAGTACCATTTAAACTCTATCTGGATGGTGTTTCTCAATGAGCACCATTATAGCAGCTTCCAGTAATACCTCATTTTCCAAAACTAACATGTTATACAAACTCCTGGGGAGCTTGAAGAGAAAGGCATGAAAGGCCTTCCAACCACTACAATGTGCAAATGAAGGCAAGCACCTTTGCAATTCAAATCCACCCACTGCACAGAGACACCTGTACTTTACCCAAAGTCACTTCCAGAAATAAACACGTGAATTAATCTGGGCTAAACTCCGACCAGTTTAACACAGTTACAGAGTAACTCTGGACCAGGAAAAACCTGCCATCCAAGGATCTGGCTGTAGATCATTACTTCTGATCTACATCAGTAGCTCCCACAATATGCAGAGCATATGTTCAGATCTGACCTCACCACCTTTTTCCCTGGCATTTTTCTCCCTTCTTAATGAATCCTGAATGCTTCAATATGACTACTGAAGCAGAGATACAGGTTGAGGGTTATTTCAGGGTCTGAGAGGTGTGCGGAGACTATTTATCCTCTTCAACCAATAAAATTTATAAATGTAAAGTGCTAAGTATTTTTGCCTAATTATAAAAGGGCACTCTTCTGCTCACTGGTGCACTGGCTGCATTGCATTTCACTTCTACTACACTTAACAGAGCTCCTTAACAGTGCTCCTGTTGCTGTCAAAGAAGCAGGTTCTCCTGTGACTGAAAAATAGAGTTTTCTCACCTTGCTGCCAGATGCAAGAAAGGCAGTGAAAACATGGGAGGAAAGTGGAGCAGGACACTGCAAAGAGGCAGATTGCTGAGAAGTCACCAAAATGAAAGGGAAGTTCAGCTGACAGCCTGTTTGAAGTTGCAGATAAACTATTTGTACCCAAAACAAGTGTAAAAATCCTGTGCCTTGCTGGGTAAGCAGCTCTTTCAGCACCACTCTTGCTGCTGCACTGTTGGGTTCTCCTTCAGCTGCAAACTTCTGCAAAAAGTTTACTCAACCTCATCTTGCTCTGGGGTACTTCCAGGTTGAGGTCAACCCACTTCACTTGCTTGGTGTAACTGATTTCCACTAATTGCTTTCAACCAGACCAATCCAAAAGGGACCAAAAAAAAGTCAATACAGTAATTACTTTTAACAATGCTGCCATGACATGTAGGTACCCTGCTAGGAAAAAGTGAAGAGCACCCGAGATGCACCTTGGGAGTGCAACCCCAACTGTAAAGAATGTGCAACCTTTGCTTTTTACTTCAAACATGGGTAATGTCATTATTGACACGGACCAATCCATAATGCCATCATGAAACAACATCCCAATAGTCTGATCCAGTGAGAAAGAATCCTGTATTAATTTTGTGTAATCCTAAAATGTTACAATTTAGGCATACTAATACGCTTCTGACTGAATATATTTTAGATAAATAAAAGTGGATATTATACTGGGACATAGCAAGGATTTGAAATTTGACATTTCTGTGCATCAACATAAGAAATCAAGTGTCATGTTTGAAGAGATTGCTACAGATAGCAAATTTTTAGTTCCATAGACAACGTTGTCAACACGTGCTCTTTATGGAGAGGTTGTTTCTTACAGTCAAGATGTCTTACTATGCTATATAGTGCTTACTACCTAGCTATGCCAAAAAAACCAAAAAACACCAAANAAAAAAACACCAAAAAAACAAAAAACCCCACAAAAACCCAAAAAACCACCAACCCACCAAAAAACCAAAAACAACCAACCAGAAAAAAAACCCAAACAAACCCAAACCCAAAATTACACTGCCCAGGCCTTTACACTGGTAAGGCCTTTGACCTTAGACTTTAATTTGTATAATTTTCCTCAAAATATTTATTTTTTAATAGGAAACTGTCCAGAAAGCTACTACTAAAGCTTTTCTATTCAATTTTACATTAGTGCAATCAGTCTTTTCCTTCTGCCTTTTGTTTTTGTTTTAAGCCAGAAGGGATGTCTCCTAGCTTATCCTTAATACCAATACAAACCAAGGAATTCTCATTTCTGTGTGTACATGCATGCGAGTCTCACAGGAAAGAAGGCACATGCAATGCTATGCATGACAAACCATTTTATTTTATGTGTTCCTTTAAAACTATGTGTAAAAAGAAAGAGAATAAATTTTCTTTCTCAAAACGTGCTATTTTTAGCATGTAGGTTCTATTTAGTTTCTATGAACAAAGCTGATATAGCAAATTTACCACAGAAGGCCCTACCACGATCATAGGCAGATATTTTTATCACCAATAAAAGCTTTATGCATGATATGCAAATTTTTCGCCTGTAAGTTGGATTTTTAAACAACATTTTGTGATTCTAGTGTATGAAAACACATGCGTATAACTTCTCTATATCTACCTAATCTACAAGAGAAATCTACTAACCTGTGCACAAACCCTACCATTAACACCAAAACAAGGATATGGATACCCTCAACTACTAGAAAATAATGAAAAAACTTAATTTCATATAAGAAGGGGGGTTTTTTTCCATTAAGGATATCTCACTTCAATGAAAATCAAGGAAATTTACATGAGGAAATACCAAAATTTAAAGTGTCTGCAATTATTTTGCATGTTGTTAATTTAACTTGGTTTAGTGAAACCAGTAAATACTAAGGATTATAAATTATTTGTAACAGCTTATGAAGTAGCATTCAAACTGCACATGAACAAAACTTTGAAAAACTGATAGAAATCATTCCCAAATCCAGGAAAGATTACATAGATAGCACGACCTTACTGAAATGACTGCATTTAGCACTTCTGAAAACCCAGAAAACACTAAACAGAGCAAGTCGTCCTGGTTTTGAAATACATTTCTCCTAAACCTTCCTCATCTCTTGCTAGCATATGTAACTTTGAAAGGGTATATGAGATTGTACTTCATCTTCTGAACATCAAAAATCATAATGACCTTGATTTCCCCTATCAGCATAACTGTATTGTTACAATTTCTATGCCATCAACTTGGCAGTGATACAAGCTGAGGTGGCAAAGCACTATAGCTACACAACCTGTAATCAGCATAGTTTGTAGGAGCTGAGTGTTGTCACAGACTGGAGTCCTGGATAGAGCTTTATAGTATAAATATAAGGCAATGTTGTAATATAAATTTTTATATTATACTTAAAACAGCAGGACTTTCATAAGTTTTTAAAACCCCTCAACAAAAGCTCAAGTATTTTCAGAAACTAATATGCAACTAATCAAATGTGAATGTCAGATCCACAAATCAATTCAAATTGACAGCTCCTTTAATTGAAAGTGTCAAAATTACTTTCCCTCTCTATAAACGGTAAGTCTCAAATCTTCAGATGAAGTGTGACCTTTCCAGTTCTCTCCCTACCTTCATTTTCAATGACAACATGAAGACCAGATAATTTTCAAGTTTCACACATTACACTTTAACATGATTTTCTTAGAACTGGAAAAAAAAACTGGTTCAAAATACCTAGTTAAGAGTTTAATTATGAAATTTTATTAGAGAAAAATCCAATATGCTTGTCCTTACCTTGGTAGAAAGACACTTTCCACTACATAGAAGTCTTGCATAAGAACATCTCTGTCTGGTTTTGATGTAAGGTTTCCTACCGTGTATCCTATTCCCAACTGGATAGCACCTTTAATAGCCGAGGATGCAGTCTGTGTAGGAAGCAAGAATTCAACCATGAATTTGCTAAAAGCAGATTTTTGTTCTTTATCAGTAATATTACAGCTAAACACATTGATTATTTTCATAACAACAACACCCTGTCATCTTGACATGAAATAACTGATTCTTAATTAAAATATCTAAAAGAAAAACTATATACAAAGTGAAACTTCTCAAATTACCCAAATAATTTAGACATGGAGTTCTAACTCAGCATAGAATCATAGAATAGCAGGTTGGAATGGACCTCAAGAGGTCCAACCTTTTTTGACAAAAGTATGATCTAGGCAAGACAGCCAAGCACCCAGTCAAGCCAAATCTCAAAAATGCCCCACACTGGGGATTCCACTAGTTCTGGGAAGATTATTCCACTGGCTGTTTGTTTTCACTGTGAAATATTCACTTGTGTTCAAGCACAGTATCCCCAGGACTAACTGTATCCTATTATCCCTCATATTTTCCATGTGACCCCTTGTAAAAATAGTGTCTCTACCTTCTTTGTAACCACCCTTCAAATCTCTAACGTGATAAATTTCCCCTCAACTTTCATTTCTTAAGGTTGAACAAACCTAACTCTCTCAGCCTCTCCTCACAAGTCAGGCTTCCTAGCCCTTTGATCATCTCTGTGGCCCTTCTCTCCATCTTCTCCAGCCTGTCAATATCTTTTGGTACAGCAGAGACCAAAACTGACAACAGTATTCCAGGTGTGACTGGACAAATGCTGACAAGAATGGGATAATCTCTGCTGCTGATGCCCTTGTTAATGGAGCCCAAGATCTCACTGGGCTGCTTTACTGCAGCAGCACATTGCTCACTCATACTGAGTTTGTTGCTCACTAGTGCTCCCCGGTCCCTTTTCATGGAGCTGTGCCTCAACCTTGTGCTCCCAGCCTGTGCTGCCCTCCTGGATTTGTTTTCCCAGGTGTAAGATCTTACATTTGTCCTTGCTGAACTTCAAAAGGCTCTTCTTTGCCCATTCATCCAGCCTACACAGGTTTTCCTGCAGGGTGGCTCTCCCTTCCAAAGTGTTCACTTGATTTTAAGTGCTCTGGATGACCACTTATGAAGACATAAAACAGTGTTGGGCCCAACACCCATCCCTGGTGAAGCCCACTTGTGCCAGACTGCCAGCTGGAAAAGCAGCTATTTATCCCCACTCTGGGTGCTGCCTGTGGGTCAGGTCCCCAGCCACTGCACAGGCAGCTTGTCCAGACTGTTACCCACCTTCACCAGGAAGCTGTGGGAGATCATGGTGAAAGCCTTGGAGAAACACAAGCAGACAATGTCCATGGCTTGCCCCACATCAACCCAGCAGGTTACTTTGCCGTATAAGGCAATCAGGTTTGTCAAGCACAATTTGGCCTTGGTGAACCCATGCTGGCATTTCCTAATCATGTTCTCCATCTGACTTGTGATGGCTCCTAGGAGGATTCTTTCCATAACATTTTCCTTTGCCTTAATATTAACCTTCAGAGTGCACAGCCAGACCCCAGACTCCACAATACTGCAATCACTGCAGCCAAAGCCATCACTAAGTGAGATATTACAAAGCTGGTTTCCTTGGTTAGTGAACAGCAAGTCCAGCTGTGCCTCATTCCTGGTTAGCACATCTAACAGTTGTATGAGGAAGCAGTCCTGTATGCATTCCAGGAACTTGATGGATGCTGTGACCTGCTGTATTGCTCTACTAAGAATGTCTGGATAGTTGAAGTCACTGAAAAGACCCACGATCTGTTATCCAGAGGTTGCTTAAGTGACCGTGTTTAAGTGCTTCTTTGCCCTTTTTGTCTTGGTTTGGAGGTCAGCAGCAGATGCCTAATCTACGACCTCCCTTGGGGATGTCCCTTCTGCTCTTGGTCTAGAGGCATTTGATAGGGCTTCCATAGTCACTGTAGTTGACTTCCATATGTTCATGACTTACTTTTAACCCAAAGCACAACTCCTCCTCTACTTTCCTGTCTGTCTTGACAAAACCTATAACCATCCTTTGGGATCGTATTAAGACATTTATCGTATTAGGACATTTAAATTGCTTCAGGATTGTGAAGCATCCATTATATTCTGGAAAAAAAAAGTCACAAATTCCAGGTGATTGTACAAGCACACCAAGGCATCGCAATGCAAGCTTATGAACTAAATGCTGACTCTAGAGGCAAATAAATGTATTTATTACATTTTGCCTAACAGTCAATGCGAGAGGTTTATTACATTCTGCCTAACAGTCAGTGCAAGAGGTCTATTGACTGTGGGGAGTCCAGAGAAAAATGTAATGGGAAAGCAACATTTCTCCATAAAAATCTACCCTTATAAAGTGCAGTGACTAAATTCAATGGCCAGAGCTTGCAGGACAGAGAAGCCTTCAAAAAACCAGTATGAAATTGTAATACTATATATGCGTAAATTGAGACCATCTCTGAAACCTTTCTGTGCTGAATAGACAGTCATGCTTCAAGAATTAAAAAACAGCAGAAGTGAGTCAAAATCAGAAACTAGTCAAGAAAGGAATTTTTAAGAAAACATGGAAGGAGTGAATAAAGAAAATCATTGGGCAGGGAAAGAATGCTATGAGGAAGGGAGTATCTTCCTTTCATGATAACCAGTTTGAAGATAACATGTTTGGTCCCTGTTTTTAGGTTTTACCTCCTACCAACCAAACAAGCAGGAGGACTAGCAGAGGAAAGTTTTATGATCAGAACGATTTCAGCACTTGAACAGAACCATTTCAGGAGTGGAAATTACATAAGTGGCTCAAATGCACAATGCTACTCTTGTTACAGCTCTTGGAACAGCATATACTACACTGGCTGCTTATTTTTAGAAAAGAAAAGGCAAGAGATGTGTAGCTCCTAAATAATTAAGATTGCACACCAAACAGAACTTATACTTGCATAACAGTTTAGAACCAGTGATTTGTTGGGAACAAACAACACTCCATTCTGAAAGTGCTACTTTGACTAGCAAAAAGATTTGGCTTTGTGTCATAAGAAGAGTCACATTTTTCTTTCCTTGAAAGGCTTCTATTCATGAATGATTAATGCCCAACAAAAGCTGTAATTATGTAACTTCGATCAAACCAATACACATACAAATAGTTTCTGCTTCATTGCTGGATGCCCATCTTGTTCACTGCCACAGCGACTATGTCTGGAAGAACAGCAGATACTACAGGACAACAGAGGACATGGCATTCCAAATAAACCTGGACAAAACCCACCAAACTTCAAAAACACCCAAGACAAGTAACCTGGCAATGTGATTTCAAAAGGAAACCTATGGATCATATTTCAAACTCATGAAAATATCAGTAGTGTTTTTTTTCAAATTCAAAAGACAGACAGACTTTTAGTCTCCAGGAGCCAGAATGTAAGGCCTTCTGCTACAATGACACAGACCATTCCTACAAGCTTACCTTCTTGTTAATTTCCACTCATTTTCAAGAGTGCCATTAGTAACCACCCATCATTTCTTCAGCAACCACAGAAGTTGGTTTAGCAGAAAAGTTGTGTTATGAAATCATTCAGAATACTTTAACAACTGCTTTGAAACAAATTGAGAGCCATTACAGCATTCTGAAGGCAACTGCTGGCCCAAAGTCCACTCTTTGTCAATCACCACTAACACCAAAGGCGGGTAACCCAGCATGCTTTTAGCAACTGACAAGTATTGGGTTTTGCAATCCATAAAAAAAAAAATAAAACCAAACCTTGTCTTTAAAACATCACTTGTCTTAATATATTAATATTAATGTTAATAGTAACAGTAGCAGTAACAGTAATATTAACACCCCCATTAAATCCAAGAAAAAGATAAAAAAGCTGCTTCTTAATTCTTGTGCATTTTTCCTTACTTGGGCACCTCTTTAATGCCCATGAAGGCAGCAAAATCTAGTTTCAAAACTAAGCCCCTAATTTATTTCAACTTGTCTTAAATACTCTCATGCTGCAAACCAAACAATAAAATTCAGCAACCTTCTGTGCCATGAGTTTTTTCAGTCTTTTAGAGACTGAAATAATTTTTCTTCCTATTAGCCTCATGAAGAGGTTCAGAAAATAGCCCTGAGATAATTTATTAGCTGTAAAGCTGACAGTGCACAGTGACAGTGTAGTGACTCCCAGATAATTTAATAATCCCTGTTATCAATCTTCTGAAGCTGGAGAAGTATTAAGGGATGAGAGTAACCAGCAGGATAAACATGTCAATGTATTTTAGGTTATGAAAGTGATTGAATTTGTAGCAAATGGTGCACACTATGACAGTTGTCTTTGTTACATAAAGAGGCATAAAGTAAAACTTCTCCTATCCTCCTTTTGTTGTTTAGGATATTAGTGTCTACAGCACAGGTGCTTTGATGCTTTTATCCCTGCATAAAAACTGAAACTGTCCTCATTATGATGAAACCTACCTTTGCCTCTTTGTCAAAAGTAACTATATTTTTTCTGTATTTGTCATATGGCTTTGCTAAAAGAGCTTGTAGATGTGAGAAATGATATGCAGACTCATAAAGCATAACAGCACTATATAATATAGAACATAGGTATATGGAGTATTTGCATCACTGATAAAAAATCTAGCACACTGCACTGTTCTCTTAAATTACTTCCTCTGCAGATTGGTCTTCCACTTGTTCTACATTACTCTAAGCTGAAATCTTTTTCCAGAATAGCAAAATAAATGAGAATTTAAATCCTCTCAAATCAGGTCTTAAGTTTGCACATGATCCCACAAATATACTAAGCAGGATTTAGACATTGTTTTTCCTACAAATAATCACTTTCAGGTAGCCTTCTAAAACTTAAATTTTCTATTTTCATAAAATAAAGGTGTTAATCAAACACACATAATGCATATAAAGGCAGTTCACATCCAGATAACAACAACAACAAAAAAATCAACTAACAGAAACTATGTAACAACTGTGCAAGTTAAGGACAAAGCTACTGAAAGGATTGGAAAAGTCTGTCCTATAAAGTGAAGTAAAAAAAATTCAAGGATGGCAAAAATGTGGAGACTGTAATTTCAGAAAGTATATTATAAATTGGCCAATAATTATTTCTCTTGGAGTGTGAGAGTTGTAAATTGCTGGCAAACCTGACAAACCACAAATGTGTCAGTAAATGTACAGACTACATCATACACAAAGATTTTAGATATGGTAAATGGATTTATTCCTTTAAACAAGTGTCCTTATAATTTCTTGGTAATTGTATGGGACTATTAATCACATCTATCATTTAACAAACCATGAGCAGACTGGAGCTAAGCAGGAGGACACAGGCTTCATTTAATTTAATAGAAGTTCCTCTCTACTGTCATTCACAGTTATTTTTCCATTCATCTTTCAGCTCTCAATTGCTCCTTGTTAAATCTATATACATTTCCCACAATATGCTCATGAAATGTAACTCTAGCATTCTACGGTTCTTCAAAAGTAGACAGCCTAGGGAAACCCTTTAGGATTTCATGAATGTGAACTTTGTCCTTGTTTTTGTGTTCTCCCCTCTTATAACATTTTATTGTAGTTGAAGTTTGACCTATGAACTTTCTATAGCAAAGATGGTGATTTTTCCACAAGACAGCTGGTTTATTGCAGGTGCCATAAAATGACGAAGAGAAATTAACTCTGCCTTGGAAATTCTACCTCATTATCACTGTGAAAGGCAAAATGATGATTGCTTTCTTTCACGTTCTCTACTACTGTCATTCAAACAGGTTTTAAAATCTGCCAAATGAAATGGCACAGACACCTAGCTACCACAGTTCTTTGAAAGAGATGAGGAGAAACAGACATCTGAACAGAAGCCTTCACTGGTTAACACTCCGTTGCAACCGTGTATCCCACAAAGTGGTTGTCACTGGTTCACTTCTCTCTGCTACTGTATGTGGAGAAATCTGCTTTCATCTCCCTCACTATCCCACACTTCTCCTCTGTGGGACAATGAACTGGACTGGGTAAAACAGCTACCTGCCTGCAGGCAAAAGTATCAGTGAAATAAATAAATAATTTTTAAAAAGGAAGAAAAATATTCATAGGTGTCACTTCATCAAAATTGTTAAAGGCACACGGCTAATACCAGATCTGAATTTTCTACAAGTAGGCATTTGTTCTTCAGTTTTACTAGTTACTGGAAGTACCAGGAATCCACTCACACTATCACTTCCATGCAAACATAGTTTATGTTTTCCAGACTTCTTCTGAGAAGATATAACCTGCCATAAATTATGTAAACTCTTAAGCATAACAATCTGACAAGAGTGCTTGTTGAAAAACAATACATCTTCTTCACACAATATTTAAAAATAGCTCACTTAGAATATTAGAAAATTTCAATTAGATTCAAGATGTACGTGTGGTTATTGCCTAGTCCATTGCTCCTGCACTAGATCTGTCCTGTCTTTGAATGCCAACTGTGCTTATAGTCTCATTGAAACAAGACTTCTTGGCACTGTTTCTACAAACTGCTGGATGGAGGTGGCTACCCCATCTCAGCATGCTTTCTGCAGCTGACACATAATATATCACAAATAGGAACATGAAAAAAGAGTTACCACAAAATCCCATTAAAATAAATAATCTTATTAATTCTCCACAACTTGTAACCACGTGTCACTATGGCCACACTACCCCTCTAATCTTTCTTCAGTTCACATTTCTCTCTAGCAAATGTTTGCCCACCTTCCATAGGTAACACTTCATGAAGGTGGACTCCTACCCATCATGTGTATGTCTGTGTGATTGTTACAGTTCAATTGCAATCAGAATGATTTTCTTATCCAAGCTGAATCTGATCTCCCTTCCTTTTCCAAAATTGGATTCAGGTGACTCCATGGATTTCTATTAATTTTTCCTCCATTTAAAAAAATTGATGCCTAAGCTTCAGTAGTAGTCATGAACCCGACTACTGTAGTTATTCTATCTTTGAGGAAAAGAATTTGTGACCTCTGAGCTTGGGAGCAGCCATAGCTCCAGGCAAAGTCACTAAAGACAGTAATTTTTGTATCTTTGTAGATGCATAAAACCTGCCACTGAGGTCCCAGTGATGCAAAACCTCCAGTGGTAAAATTGCAGTGTCTACTAGGAAAAGTACCCTACCTGCAGGCATTATATGCAGGGCATAAGTCAATGCTAAAAGTGATGGAGCAATGCTGCTTGCACATGTTTGCATGCCCTGACAATAGGTAGTTGGCTTCCTTTATCCAGACAAATTTCCCTTGCTCCTGGCAAAGTGACTCACAATATGCAGTTTTGAACAGGTTACATAAAGTGCTTGTAATACACTAAACAGAAGAGCTGCAGGATATGTAATGACAAGAAACAAACTCTAATTATACACTTGTGTGGCAGCCTTCAGGCTAAATACACTTGTCTGGCAGCCTTCAGACTAAATGTAGAGATTGCAGCAATCCAGTAACAGATTTTCACAAGTGCACATTTACATCTGTTTTATTTCCTGATGTGATTTTCTTCTACACTTCTAATGTCCTTTAACAGACCTGTCTGTGCCTCATTCTTGCCACTATCCTATTATTAAGCATCTGGATGCTACTGAAATCTGATTTGACAGGAGTGGACTCAGGGCTTGTGTGATTTATGACATTGCAATCCAAAAACTGAATGTGTGTCAGCAACTTCTCACAACAAAATCTGCAAAATGGGGAGAAAATTAAAAAAAAGCAGCAACTGCATACTCCAGATGTCTGTGACTAGATATGAATATCCAAGAGAAACCTAGTCTGGTGACCTGATTTTTGCAAGCATGCAATGCAACGAATAACCAGTCTCTCTTGTGTCCCTTACCTGTTTCTCTCTGAGAAAAACTCTCACAACAACAAAAAAACCCCACAAAATCAAACAAACAAAAAATGCAAACCAAAAATCCAAAACAAAAGAAACACAAGACTAACTCAATCTAACCAACAAAAAAACCTCCACCCTGAAAGAACTGGCCACAGTCTGCACAATTTACAATTTCTTTGATCTCCAAGTTATTTTAATTCTCTACCTTAAAAGCTGCATGGAACATATATCTGTGAAGTGTCTCTTTCATTAACTAAATTCTTTGATCTGGCTGACTGAAACATTTTATTGTTCATATTCACACTGTAGACTTAACAATCCACAATTTACAAATGGAGAGAAAACTCATAAGTAGTTTCAGATTAAAATGTTTTTAACAAATGCATGCAGCTGAACAGCTTAGCAGCCCCACCTTAAATAATACCATTTAAAAGAGAGAAAAACAGCTGGTTTTCAGAAGGGAGAAAAAAAACCCCAATTAAAAAAACACCCTAAAAAACTCCAAAACCAATAAACAGAAAGTTGTGTTCCCTCTACTCTTAAGACTTTGACTAGATAATAACAGACAATTAAAAGCCAGAAGAGCATTTATGTCAGAATGCAGCAGCAGAAAAACTGAAAGCTAAAACAAAACAGTGGAAAGAAGAAGCATGATTCATAATAGAAGTCATGCTCTGTCTCAGTCCAGTTATGCATTTCAGAATCTGAAAGGATAGGATAGCAATGCTCACGCAAGTCCTTTCACAAGGCTATAGTAATGTGAGAAATTTCTTGGAACTTCAAGATGTTTACATTGCAGATGGCAAGTCAGCTGACTACTGTAGGAAATTGAAGAGCTGGAGATTTAATTAATTCAGATAAAGATGTTACCCACCTCTATTTTAGCTGAGATGAACAAAATAGTAAAGAAAATATAGCAATAATCTAAAATTCCAGAAAAAAAACTGATAGCCTTACAGACTACTTATTATTCTGGAAAGTTTTATCATGGATAAAACCAGAGGCACTCCCCTGGAGATAGTTTGCTTTCACCTAAATCAGATTAACTTAAATCAGTGAAAAACAGTCATTACTACAGAAGCTTGTATGGATAGCAGTTATAACTAACTGACATAGATTTGGGAACATGTAGAACATATTGCACTGCAAAAATTCTAGAGGCCAGAAATAAACTTTTCCATTATAAACAAAATTCCTTTTCTTCCCCCCCACAATAAAGCGAGACATAATCTCTTTGGGAACTACACGAAGGCCAAATATGCTTAAGAACCACAGGCCACAGCACAAGCCAAGGTACTGATCACTGTTTTTCTAAGCTGAGGGGTACAAGCTTCTACACTTTTATTTTGTTAAAAAAAAAGGCAGTGGAAGTGAAGTCTCTAAACAATAAGAACAGGTTAGCAAGCACAGTCTGACTTCAGCACTTAATTAGTGTCTTGCCCAAGTGTTTCCACTGTGGTGAAGGGCAGCAGTAGACTGGACCAGAAACTGCCCAAGTAGCTGAACAAGCACCAGATGAGGAAACAAGCTCTTTCCCAGCCCAGACTTCTGGAGAAAGTGGCACAAGAAGTCACAGGAAGGACTGTAAGTATTTTTTCAATCAAACAAGTGTAACAAGTGTAACTGGAGAACTGCAAATGCAACACCTGTGGGCAACATAAGACAGGCAGCTTCTGGTTGCAAAATCCCCTTCCACAGAGCAAGATCTCTCCATGTAACTTACCTAAAACCATGGAATTAAATGAGAGATGATATGCAATGCCTTTGATGAACATAAGTCCTACCAGGCTTACCCTATACTTCCAGACATATACTATTGATACCTCTGACAGCCATGAAAAAAAAAAAGAAACAATGTATATGGAATATCTAAAGGAGGTGAGGATCACAGATTACAGAGTATTTAGGGTGGTCTAAGGAATTTGGCTTAAGAAAGGAGAGATATTGTTAAAAGTGAGGCATCAGGCAAATATATGCTACCAGTTAGCTCTGCATGGATAAAATTTGAGGCCAGAATTAATTAATATTTTATTAAAATATTTAATATTTTAAATTTAATGTTTTATATTATTTTAATGTTTTAATATTTATTAAAATTATCACCCAAAGGAGGAGTCTTATGATAATATTTGGTAATAATACTAAACTATAAGGGGCATATGCAACACAGCATCTTGAACATAGAACAACTGAAGGTGTACTTATATGAAAAGGAAATAAATTGGCATAAGATACAAGAACTGGAGGTTCAGGGTCAGAACTTGGGGGTCATAGTCACTGTGATCTGCCAGTGTGATGTGGCTGTGAATCTCAGTTCTTGTCAGAGGTACTTCCAGTAGATACACAGTAGAATTTGTGCCATAGTGAGAAGATTTTACACAGCTTCTTCTGAAAGGTTGTGAATTTATAGTTGAAAAGGAACAGAGAAGAGTATGTGAGATGACCAGGGGAAATGGCAGTTACCTACACCTACTACTAGTCTAGTCTAGCAACATAAACCTACAGAAGTATTCACTTCTGGTGCTGAACATTTCTTCCTTTCTCATACTAACTGTCAAGACAAATTTCAACTTCTGTATTTTGAAGTCATCAGTTGAGAAATTTAAACTAATCTGAGAAAACTGTCTGGAATGCTAAGGCCACCGAGGTGCTGGGAATGTAACTGCCAGAAAAAGAGGTGGGAAAAGAAATAGCTTACTAAACTCCTTGACTTTACCAGCAGTACTATAAGCAACACCAAGAAATTAAAAACCCTAATCACTGTACGTACTGCAGAAGCATGTGGACCTCTGTGCTAGATTAGAGAAATTGTTTTAAAAACATAATCACCATTTCTTTGAGGTGATCTGTCAAAAAATGATCAAATTCAGTAGCTAACAATTTGGCTGTCTAAATATGTAAAGAAAAAATTGCGTTTAGCTCAACTGACTTATCAAAATTGCTAGTCGACCTGAATAATGCTGGTCACAGACAAGCAGTATCTGAAAAACAAAGCCCAAACCATTATCAGCAATACCTGAACAGATGATTGATGCATGCTCCTACATTAAACATGTCCTCTCTTTGACATCTCTTTTTAAAAAAATACTTAGCAAACAACTAGCGATCTGTTTTGCAAAGTGCTAGAAAGGTGCTTTGCTTTTCAGGTTTGTAATCTAGACACATCATATAACATTCAAAACATTTGGAAACTTAGTAAATTTCTTACAATAGTGTTTATGCCCAGAGATGTTTCTGTTGCTGAGAGCAAAAAAATTCTATCAGTCTAGCAAGATGATATACTTCTAAGCTGGACTGAACAAGTTTTAAATAGTCAGCTCTGCGGTGGATAGAAATACCTTATGATTCCACACAAGGGATAAAGTAATTTCAAAAACCCCATGGAACATGTTTTATTTGTTTTTGGTTTTAGTCAGTTCTGAAATATATTCACATACAGCAGGTCTGAATTCCCGACATGAAAGGAAAAAGATACAATAAAAGGTTTTATTTACCTTTTTATATGTTTTCTCTTCATTTGGCTTTCCAGCAGTAACATCTCCATTTTCAGTAACAGACGACATCTAACAACAGAAAATTAAGTTATGAAGAAGGTACTTGCTTTACAAAAGTAATTGTTTAGAAAAATCATATAATTTATTATCCATTTTTGCTAAATTCAAACTTTTCAGAGGACAGCACACTACCAAGATCAGTGACATATCTAGGATATTCCTGTACGTATTTTCCATATAGACTAAAAAGAGGGCCCCGGCCCAGGAATATGCCCAGCATATGACTGATTCTACATGACTGTTTCTTTTCCCCACACCAGTATGCAGTGAAATCTTGCTCCTCAGCCTATTGCTTGAGATGTTGAAAGGGAAAAACTATGAAGCTTGTGAGCCAGATATTCACTGGCATGTCTCAGTAGTCTAAGGTTCTTGGCTGCATTAATATGCTGTATCTCCTTAAAGTAACAAGGAGACCACAGAATCACACTGAATTACAGAATATTCTGAGTTGAAGGGATCTATAAAAATCACTGAGTCCAATTATTAAGTGAATGGCCCATACAGGGATTGAAGCCACTGTCTTGGCATTATTAGCATTGTGCCCTAACTATTTGACATTACATGTTATCACAGCTGTAAAGCCATTCTAGACCAAAAATAAACCACTAAGATAGAGATCACCTTGGTCAGACACTGAGTTTGTCTGCCAAAGGCAGAAAGACACAGTTTAAAATAATTCTAGATTTTACCAATACTTCTATGACAGAATTGTACTTACTCTTACAAACAACAGGACAGGTCATCTGGAGCTGAGAGTGAAGATCAAGCCATTCATTGGTGGTGTTAAATGTTTTCCACAACCTATTATTAGAAAAATCTGTCATCACCATGTCTTTAAAAATTTCCATCTCGCAGACTAGCTGTAGATTTCCTTTTACTACTGTTGTTCAGCCCAAGCAATCATTCAGCTACAAGCGATGCTTTTCAAGAATCATGTCAAATAACTTGGTTACTATACTTAAACTTACTGTACTTAGAACATGCTATAACTTGGTTAAAATGCTTAGAAACTAGCAGTATTACACAGGAGGGAATTAGTGCAGAGTCATTCCTTTTTGCCCTAGATATTTAACCCGTGTGACACAAGCAACTCTACAATAAAACATTTATGTAGAGCAACACACATACATGCTCTGGAGTGTTGTGTAATTCCATGTTTAATCTTATAGCCTTATAATCACCAATCACTTATAAGAAATAGCTGTGATGGTTTGGAAGACAGCACATTGAAAAGTCACACACAACAAATTAAAAAAAATCTCATGATTTCNAAAACAGAGGCAGTGGGGGTGTGGGGGTAGAACCACAACAAATAGAAACTTGGAATTTCTGAGAAGAAAACAATGCCTCCTTAGAAAAACACACTTCTTACATTACATAAATATTTTTCTCCTGCAGCTAACAGCATTCTTCATTGTGGACTCTATATAGGTAATGTTTCTTAATCAGGAATTCCTTCATTTGGATGTGCATTAGCAGTTTCCTATACATTGAACTCCTACTTAAAGGCAACAACTTAGTTTTTAAGGCTTTTAAAATTGTATGTAGTTTGTCTCACTCACTTATATTCACATATTTAATATTAACATTCACCCATGCTTACAACTCTATCAGTACACAAACAAAGGCATCAAGAACTTGCTAAAATAGCTTTTTTAGGAGAACAAATGTTATTTTTATCACTATAGAAGTGATCACTGGGTTAAAACACCAATCCCCATCCAGCTGTTGTTCTCCACACACCTCCCAAGACTATTGATACAATATGATGTTCTACTAGACACAAAACTTCCTAAATTATGAGCACACATACTCAGCAAAAGCCAAACATAAACACAACATAGGAGCTTTCTTTCAGTGAGTTAGCTGAAGAAAGCACTCATGCTAGACATGGGAGAAAAGCTGGGTTTTTTCCCAGTACAGAGAGACAAATTATTCAAGAACTCTTCACTCATGTGAATTCAAGAACTCTTCACACCCTGCAATGCTAGGAATGATAGGAAAACAGACTATGATAGACCAAGTTCAGTAACTACGGTGTATAAAAACTCATACACCATAAAGAAGGTAAATTTTTCCTGTATGTGTCAGTTTCTTTCCTAAAGGCATCTAGAATAGAATTATTTTGGTTCTAATCTTTTGAGAAACAGAACACACAGCTCTATCTTAAGGTTGTGTTGAACAACTTTCAAAATCTGTGGTGTGACAACCATCTCTTGTTCTATGCTAACAATTTTTTGTAAAGCAAGTATTACTTTGTGTGCTTTCTTCCCACCCTAGAGCTACTGAAGTGGCACATGGTGCCTTTTCACATGCTTTATAATACACGGAGCAACAGCTACTGTCTCAGCTCTGATGAAGTTTAACAGCTCAAAAACAGGTCACAACTTCAAGTCTTGGACTCACTTCCAGGTTAAGCTAAAACTATTTATTTTTTTGTTACCATAGCAGGAAACTATTGTAGCTAAAGCACTGAGTCTCTGTACGTACCTGACAAAGGAAAAGCTCACAATAAAGTAAGACATGGAGTAGGGATGGGTAGAGGAAGACAAGATTTAGTTTCAAAAATATTGTCGTTAGCTGACTTTGGCTGGGAAACAGTAAATTTCCTTCACAGTTGCTAGTGTGGGGTTATGTTTCAGATGTATGTTGGAAATAGTGTTGATAAACGAGGGGTGTTTTCTACCCTTGCATAGTGCTTACACAGCACCAAGGCCTTGCTGGACCCTGCCAGGGAGTGGGCTGCGGATGCACAAGGAGCTGGGGAAGGACAGCCAGGACAGAAGAGCCCAGCTGACCAAAGGGAGACTCAGACCATATGGCATCATGCACAGCATACAGATGGGGAAAGAAGGAAGGGAGGATGGTCAAAGTGAATTTGTTTTCCTTCCCAAGTCACCATTAGGTGTGAGGGGGCCCTGCTTTCCCATTTTTTAGGAATGGCTGAACACCTTCTTACCCATGGGAAATGGCGCATGAATTCCTGATTTTGCTTTGTTTGCGTGCACAGCTTTTGATTTACCTGTTAAACAGTCTTTATCTCTACTCCTGAGTTTTCTCACTTTTACCCTATTGATTCCCTCCCCCATTCCACTGGGGGTAGTGAGTGAGCCAGGGTGTGGGGCTCAGATGGCTGTAAAGATCTCCCCTTTAGCCTCCTAGATGCTATCCTAACTGACGACAAAGAAAGAGCAACATTAAAGTACAGTAGGAATTTAAAAATATTTTTCCCAAATACTCTTGAAGACTCAACATTTTGGTCACAAACCTTAAGTGCAACAAAGACTACTGTGACATGAACAGTTCTTGAAACACAAGTTTACAGCCTTCAGTTCCAGCTTTCTGCTCTGAACACCTCCCAGTCCTAAATGCAGACTTTAAAAAAATCACATCTATTCAATATATGCTTGAGGGGGGGGAAAAACGTGTTTCACAGTTTAGTTTCTCACACTAGAATCACAGAACCACATGCTTCTTAACCAACACAAAGTGCAATTTCCATCACTCTGGGGGAAAAGTGCCATATGCATTTTCCCCTAGAGCTACAGGGACACCTTTTTAATTTCTCTGATCAGCCAGAAGCCCACAATGTCAACACCACCCTGCCCACCACATAGCTGGCTTTTGAGAGCTGAGATAACAGTCAGAAAATGTGAGCTTCCTACCTAGCTTCGATTTCTTGTTCTCAGATTTTTAATTCCATGTCCCTTATATAGCCAAAATTTATCTTTTACTAACAGCATAAGGTATTCATTTATCCAGATTATAAATAACTATCTGTCTTTACACAAACTCAGTTGCTGAGGCCCTGCTCACATGAACAAGCATTGGTACTTACACCTGAATGGCTCAATTTCAAGTTAACTTTAGAACTGCCAACAACTTCAGTGAAAGCCACCATCCATGAAAAATGCTAGTGCTAGATTCCTACAGGCCCATGTATTAGTTCATTCAACCAAAAATCAGTTCTGCTTTCTTTCCATTACCATGAAAATCTTTTTTTTTTTTTTTTTTGGAGAATGGATTTGTCAGCAAATTTAGATCATTTTCTTAAACAAATAATTTTTTGAAAACACTAATAAAGCATGCTGTTAAAGAATCACACTCCAAATAATAGCCATGTAGCTTTTCACTATATGTATGGCCTTGTTCTGATTGATTCACCCTAAAACTGAAATATTCTTCCTAGCTTTTAAAACAGACATATTCCTGCATGTATTGCTGTAAGGCTTCTGCAGTGAGTTAGAATCATGCAAAAGAAAACATATTTATAACTTCTCACAGGTGTAATCTTTAATTTTAAATATGAGTAGTAAAAAGCAAGACAAAACAAGATTAAATCAAACTTTAAATTTTCCAGTGGGCAGAGAGAGAATACTAGAAATTAAAGAATACAAGAAACAATTATGCATGTTTAAGATTAATAACATACAAATAAAATAGACAGTCTGGTGCAGATTTTCCAGTCTGAAACACACAAATGTATTTTCAGGAAACATTTTGGGGGTTTGGGTTTTTTCGGCAAGTGAATGCATTGGGATGGAATACACAATTTTGGACTCAATCAACAAACTTCATTCTCATAGTTCCATGCATTTCAGATTACCTGTTTATTCAGCTGTTTCTTAATCCTTGAATAGTTCTCTTTTGCCAGGAGGACACAAAATCCTCAGAATGTGGCAGGTGCCTTCTCAGAAAAGTACAAAAATTTATAATAACTTCACACCAATGATACTAACTCAGAACCAGACAAAAAAAGATAATCAGAATAGTAATTTTATCTGTCCTAAGTAACTGGGAGTTTACACACCAAGACTGCATTCTTTCTTGATCACAGCAGTTTGTCAGCACATCATGTAAGGATGTTGACAAGAATTTCTAGTCCTACAAACAGCATTTATAGTGAATTCCATTAAAAAGAATCATCAGGTCAAATTGCTTCATAGCTCCTGTCTCCCCCCATTACTACTCTGAAGCAGCACCTTCTAAAACAACCACGGTCATTTCATTACTGACATCACTTTTGCTGATGAGATTTGTCCAGACTTATTTTCCTTATGGCAGCTGTGAGAATAGCTTTTGAAGTCAATTCTTGAACTTACTAAAAGGAGTTGCAGATCTATAAAGCAGCATTCTTTCACCAAACCACAATGGGGACTCAGTCATACACTGCCAGATTTCAGCTCTAATGTGAAGCTGGAGACATTTGTTGCACAAAATTTTGCCAGAAGGGGCAAATCTTCTAAGCCAAAAATGCTCTACAGTGGAAGAAATCCATGAACACATATTAATTAATGAAAAGCTACTCTTTTCATACTTCTTTGTCTTGTGCTTCCCCTACCCTAAGCTCAAGTACCCAAAAACCATTCATGGTATTCTTGGAGCTACCTGAAGGCAGCTACAAGATCAAAAGGCACTATTAAAGCTAACTCCCTTACTTCTTTGAAATTAGAAAGACTTGAGTTCATATACCTTCTTAGGCACTGAACAAACTTCACTTGCAGGTGATGCATTTATAAAGTCTCCCTCCTGTCTGGATTCTCTGCCAACTAATACAATATGCCCAACAGCACTGGATTTCCAAATTAGATCTCATCTTATCTTGTTTATTATTCCAGGAATCTTCCTGGTACTCTGAACCACTGACAAACTTAGGTCAATCAAAACTGTCAATAGTTTTTTTCCTACCCTCTCCAGTAGAATTTTAACAGAAGGATTGCTTATCAGATTATTTGTAAATGAAGGGGTTTGGGACACAAAAAACATCCTCTGACACACAAAAATTGCCTACATATATCTTCTTTCCGCATAACCAAAAATATCAGCATACTATCAGCACCATTTTTCAGAAGGCTCAAGAGGCAAATGACTTCTGAGCTTCAGGTGAATAATCGGATTTATATTGGTTTTATTATACTTTAGCTTCTTAAAGGAGCTTTTCTCCATGCTTTAAAACAATGCTGACTATAATTTTCATGGTTTAATTGCCTTCCTTCTGAGTTTACCAGACAATGAAGTGTGATGTTTAGGAACCTGCAAGCATCGCTAGGCAGAGTGCCAATACACAGATCTAAACAAGTAAAAGGAAGCATAACTTAATGCACAGAGTGGTAAAAGGAACAACACATCAAAGATCCAACAGCTTTCTCAACAGTCATCACAAGTTAGCCCCCTCTCCAAAAACCTTATGTCTTTTAATGTCAGAGAACATTTTTTATACATGAGTGCTGTGAGTTACATAGCCATCAAATAAAAACTGATGGATGCAGCCACTCAGTTACAAGAAAAAAAAAATATACAATTAATCTTTCTCTCTCTCTCTCACTCTATATATATATATTTTTCCAGTAATATACCAGATGCTAGTTTATGTAATATATTCACTTTGTACTAGAAAGACACATAGACATCTAAGATCAAACCTGCATGCTTTCATATCTGAAACATTTGAGGAGTAAAAGATAACATACATATTTTAAACTGATGTATCCTGAAAGTGAAGTAAATGTTTACATCCATGCAATGGACTCAATAATCATTAAAAAGTCATGAAAATAAAATCTAAAAAAAATCAGATTGAAAATCTGAAAGCATTCAATCCACCCAATCCCTGTAATGCTTGTCAGCCTAATAAACCTCCACTGTCAACTGCTGTGACTTCCACTCTTTGCAGAAGTACTGAAAGATCTCATGTCTTTCCAGGCATTACTGCAAAAGTACAGCAAACTTTTTACTGCACCATAAATACCATTAATTTATGTCACTAAAAAAGTAATTTTTAAAAAATATATCTTTTCTGTCTATCTGGGAGGGGGGGAAAAGTATAAAATTAAAGAAGAAGGAGGGAAAAAGTAAAAAAAAAGAAAGTAAATAAAAATCCCAAACAATTAGGTTTGAAACCTTGTCAAGATCTCCCAAACCACAACTGATTATGGAAGTTTTAAGGGTGACTGAAAGTAGAATCTATGTAAAATTTGTGATAGTACTATTGTTGCACTTGTTAAAACTGGAAAATGCTGTTCTTGTTAATTGATGCTAGGATGAACATTTCTGAGTGAACAGCTAAAAAAAGCAGATCATAAACTGTGTAGCCTATGATGCCTAACAAGAAAAGCCAACCAACCCACAAAAAACCAAAACAAAAAAGCCCTGATTAGTCTACCTATCTGATTTCTTTTTTATTTTGTCTCAAAAATAATAAGATGAAAATCAGAAGTAGTATGCAAAGTGATGAAATTCACAAATAGAATAAAAGGGAAAAAAATCTGATCTTCCTCCTGGTCTTTATAACACTGTCTGGCCGGCACAAATGCTACAGAGAAAGCAGCAAGCAAAAACCAACACAAAACTGCCATTTAGATTGTTCATCTACTCTAAGTCATGTCAGCTGTTCACACCACCTTTATTTACCTAGCTTTAATAACACGCATTAGTTTCACTGACCTGCCAGATCTTTTCATCTCTCAGCAACTAATCTGAGCATAGTGCTAAGATTCTGATACTGTTTAATTTCTACAGTTGCTCCCCCTCCTTCCTCACCCCAGTTTCAGGAATATGGCACAGTACTTGGATGTCTTTTAAAAATGTCGTAATAGGAGTTGTACTTTTTTTTTCTTGTTAGCTAGGTGGATTTAAAAAGTAACATCATAATATTCATACTATTAAAAAAATATATTCATATTGTAATGCTTTGATTTACTGCAAGAAATGTTCATCTATCTTCCTCCTTTAGCTTTCAGCTGGGGAAAAAAATAAAATGTAGAACTTCAGAAAACAGCCCCTCCATCAAAGCCTACAAATACTCAGAATACATCTGATTTGATAAACTACAAGAATCCCTTCCTCTTCCATTTAAAGTGGTAGTTAGTGCACTAACCTGTTCTTCAAGGTGAAACACACTACCATTGTATTATCCAAGGTCACAGAAACAGCCACAACAACATCCAAACTATAGCTACAAATCATCCTTCATTTCAAAAATAATCTCCCGTGATTCTTTAAGATGGAAACTTTTTTACAACAATGCAAATAAAACTGGAACCAAAGTGTAGAAGAAGTCCTTAGAAAGGACTTAGAAGTCCTTAGAGTCCTTAGCATACTGTACTCCTTCAACAAAACATATAGCTTTTCATTTATAACTTCCATATTTTGTGAATTCTGCATGTGGCACATTAGTTGCAAGGAAGAGGTGGTTTGAGCTTTCTTCCTCCTTCATGAATTTCCAAATTCAGGGCTTCCTTCCAAGGGCCTCAAATCTATCTCACTCCTCTAGTTCCTATTAGCCTATTTAACATTTACTGTCAGCTACAGTGTCTTCTCTTGCTCTCCCCAGAAGCACCTAAGAATCTCTTACGTCTTACCAAACACCATCCATAAAAGCAAAGCAAACTTTCTCTTGTGTACTAGATGGTGTTGATATCTTAATAACTAAGGGACTTTTCCAAATCAGTGACCTCAGATCAGCAATCAGAAAGAACAAACATTTGATCTCTGACATAATTGACGTCACATTGTATATCTTGCAGAAACTGTTAACAGGCCCTCCCTTTACAAAGTGAAAAGGTCCCATTAACTTCTCATTGATTTGTAGCAGTCTGAAAGTATACAAAGCAGAAAGGCCTATTTGTACATAGCCAAAGAAGACTTCCCAATTGCCACCTATGTTTTCACAATTCTGATTTCATGTGCAGTACTTACAAACACTACTTTTTAGAAGATTTAGCAAGCTTTCTATACAGCCATTTGGAATTACAAATTAATAAAAATTGTCAAGATGTAGTTTTCTTTGAAACAACTGAAAGAAGGAAACATCTGCATGCTACATACAACAGTGTGCAATATAAGTTAGGGTAGTACCACAGTGAAGGGCACAGACTTGGCAAAGCCCAGAATCAGTTCTGCACCTTTACTTCGGCAACTTTGATATGGCAATGGACTATTGTTGCTAACACATACCAGACACTGCACTTTGAGATAAAACCACCACAAAATGCATGCTGTCCAAGAAAATACTGCAATGTGCTGAGACAAATGTAAAGTAAAAGGCACAAGGAGAGGGAAAATTCTTCTATGTTTGTCTTTGATGAGACATGCAAAATAGAGTGACAGAGATCACGTAGCACTGTGGTCATGATTTTTTGAAACGAAAGTACAGCAAGCTGCTTCTATCATACAAGCAGCAGGTAAGAACCACGGGGAATGAAATCTCATGTGCAGCAAAAAAAGGTCAGTCAGTGTTGATTTCTAAAGGAATGACACAAACAGAGATGCAAACAATCTCACCTTGCTGGGTGGAGAATAGTTATAAAAGAGGAATTTGATCAACCCAAAAGCTTTAGTGATCCGAAACTCCAGAAATACTCATTTGAGAAAAGAAAAGTAGGTCAAATGGACTTGGAGAAGATTAAGTATAAAAAAGAATAGCCTGAACATGAAAGATAAAAAGCAGAAAAACACAGGACAAGTTGCTTTGATAAGAAATATGTTTGTAACAACAAGAACTTCACAATAGCTGTATTACTCTACTTTAAAACCTGTATGTTTTTACTCAGCCATATTTTTCCACCTCAAAAGGAGGTCAACCACACTCAAAACTGCTATGCAAAGGTAACTTTACAACAGAGGCAAGAATAAAAAATGGAAATAGGAATTCTTTGCTTTAAAGAACATTGAGACTTTTGGGTGGACAACATAAAAAAGCTGTGGTTAAAATTATTTGTATGCACTAAAACAGTGGCGTAATTTGTGCAGGTAACCCATAAATGATACACTATTGGGAATTATTTAGGCTATTTGCATATTAGCATGTAATTATTCACAACAAAGTTTGCAGAAGCATATGTCATGGAAACACTGAACTCAATGCATGAGTGGATTATTATCATCTTCAAGTTCTCTATGCTTTCTTTCCTAGGTCCTGTGAATATAACTTTTATACATATAGCTTTTAATGAATGCTAGCTAAATTAAGCTGTCCAGCAGTCAGATTATCTAAGAAATAAAAGTATTTTAAAAACCCATTTTTTCTCCAGTTGAGGGCCATTTTATACAGCTGCAAACAGACAGTTGAAGAGTGGAAGATTATCTTGAAGGATGTGCCAGGTAATAGTTGAGATTCTTTTGATAGATTAGACAACTGTTTAAAAAGTAGTTGATATTGTCTTAAAGGAAAGAAAAGATCTGGTTGCTACCACAATTCTTCCTGGTTTCTATTGAATCACTATGTATCACCCAGACTGGATATCTGCAATAATTTCAGCTAATCCAAGCTGGGGCTACTGTGGTCCAGCCTTCCAAGCATGCATTTGATAGCATTGTTATTATGCACCAGTGCTACTCCTGCCCCAAGAGAATTCATCTAGACAATTAAACTAACAAAAAAAGTAACCTACCAAAGAATATTAACTACAATGGAACTCCTCACAACAGCTTTGTTATAGTCACCCCTAAGATCGAAAAGAAACTTGGGAGGGGATGAGGGAGATAATGAAAACTGTTAGACCTTTGATCCACGATGGAGGAGAGACCAATTGCCTCGGTTGCTTCAATCATTCACATACTTTGGCATGACTTCAGAGTCACCACTCCACTAGCAATAATAGCAGGAAACAAGACTGAGAAACAGATGGAAAGAAGCATTAGGAGCAGTGCCTGATGGGCCAGGTAACAGGATCCAAACTGAGTTCAACATTAGCTTGAGGGAAATAGAAATGCATGGCTAAGGTTAGGTTCCCAAATGTATATTCATACAGCAACTTGTATTTCAGGTGCTTAGCTTGTGTGAAAAATAAAGTCACTCAAGAATGGGTATAGAAGAATGATGTAAGCATCAAATTCAAAAGTTGTGTATAAATTCAAGATAAGAGATTTCTGAGTTATTCTACTGAGTATCAAAATCGATTACAACAAATTAACCCACATACACACAATTTTCCTTCAGGAAACTGAACTGTAACTAGTAGAAGTTCTCCTCGAACCCCCTACAATTTAATTTTAGTTAGCATTTAATAGAAAGCTCACTTTACACTTGAGAAGGATTTGAAAAAACTGTTCTGTACCAACCTCAGCAGAGAACAAGTCATACATCACCAAAATTCTTTCGATTAAATTAAGAGGTCTCCGTTTCCTATAGAGCAGATGTTCCACAGATACATTTCTGAAATCACTCACAAAGCTATAGAAAAGAAAACTATTATCCCATTCTATGAAATGCCCTATAAAGCACAAAAGCTGGAGTCTTCTTGGTTTAAAGGAGCTTTCTAACACACATTTTTTTAAACCAAAGAGAAAGCTTCATGGGAGAAAAGAACTATTTCAGAACCCTCATAGGACAAAAAACCCCTGAAAAAACATAATTAATACAATAACATGAATTTCTGAAATCAGTTCAGTAAAGAACTGCCCAGCATGTAAGGAAATAATACTGTTTGTCAGAGCTCCTTTCATCAAACCAGGACAGATATTTTACGACCACTAGAGTTGAGCTGCAATATGGGAACCAAAAGAACTTTGGTTTTTTTATAGTATTTTTATAAAGTTATTTCATTCTCTCTCTGGAATGTGGCTGCTTAAATGCAAACGTTACTACTGCCCTTATAAGGAGCCATATATTTCTGTTGATGCCAAGATGATTTTTTACCTTTTCTTTTGTATACCTTTTATATAACTTTTACATATCCTCAGTATTCTTAGCATGCATACTTGTAAGTCCTTAAGTCTGATAACTTAGCATAGTCCTAGTATTCTGTTAGGCCAGGAGAACAAACAGCCGAAAGGTCTCACAGCTGGAGGCTGGAAAACCCTACACTGTCTTGGGAAACCTAGGTCCTCTCTACAACATAACCTGTAAAGTAGAGATTTGGCCCATCCAGAGGGGAATTCCATGGATAGGGGAATATCATGCCATTCATCCAGGCTTCCTATTGGGGCATCCTTGTTAGATATGCTAATATGTAAGATCTATAAACTGTATATGCAATCTATCGCACGGGTGCATTGCAGTGCATTCCACCTGGGCAAAGTGGTGCACCAATAAGGATCCTTATTAAAATACCAAGGTAAAAATCTCTTATCTCTTACCTGTGTCTGGCTCTCAATTTTTTAAGACTAGGAAAAGGCATCAGTGTTCTCCAAGCCATGTCTTGGATGAACAGATCAGAATGGGCAAGTCACTACTTCTTTTTCCCAACAGTATGCTTTGGCACTCAGCTGAATTATGAGCATATCTGCACCGTCATATACAAATCCAAACCACATCAACACACACACCTACCCTACTGACATCAAGCAACATGAGGTGTATCTTGGTAAGAAACATGCATAGTTGTTTTAAAGTATGGACACCTAGTCACTGAACTTTTAAATGGCAAGACAAATGTTTTCAAATAAACCTTTATAAGTAGTTATTTCCAGCCAAATGACATAAGCAAATTGTTTTCCAGCAGTCTTTCACTTGCCAAACCAAATTGAAAATCCTGTCCCTGAACAATTTTGGCAGCAAGAAAGCAAAATGAATTCATTACTAGATGTTTTTGCCAGTTCTGAAACAATTTATTATTATTCAGATGTTGTTTATACTCCACATATAGTTGCACCATTTTGAACATTTTGTATTAAAAAGTGCAAGTTAACAAACAACACAGAAGCACCACCACAGTCTCTCTTCCCAGGAACTTCTTTGCAACTGACTAGCTGGATTTTTTTAAATAACCCAGCTGGAAATATTATAGGAAAATTCAAAATCTTAAGCTATCACTGTAAGTAAAGGACACATTTGCACATAAATTAGCCTTTTCAATTTAAAAATGTCCACATACATGGGAACATGACTTAAAACAAAAAGAAGACAGCAACAAGAGTAAGCAGTGGCTGATAACTTTGTAGAAGAGCCATACAAAACCTGACACTAGAACCTGTAAGCACTTCCAAGAAAATGAGTGTGAGTTTTCCCACAAATCAAAAGGTCTCTGAATTCTTGAGATGCTTAAATAAGAATTTCCTTCCTTCACACAAAAGCCCTTTGAAACAATACCTCTACCTCTCACTGGGGTAGAGGCATTATAACCGGGTTGGAGACATCATTATAATTAGGTTAGAAAAGACATCCAGTATTATCTGTAAGTCAGTTAACAGCCCACACCGTAGTTTTCAAAGGGTGAAAAATACAGCTTTCAGCATTTAGAAAGAAAAAACCCACACCACTAATCAGAGTTTTTGCTCAATGTATACAGTTTTATGAATTGTTAACTAGAAAAAGAACAAGATTCTGACAAGAATGGTTACGACTAATTTAAAGATTCCATAGACCGAAGTGAAAAAACCCCAACAACTCAGTCAATGTGTTCTCCCAGGAACAGAGTGTTCCTACAATTTAAGGCGTACAATGCAATAGCCTATTTTATTATATTCCTTACCTGGCATTAATCTGCTGGAACATCTGATTAAATAAATTAAATATGTTTTTCAGCCTATGATTTTACTGGCTACTGGATTGGGGGTTTTTAGTCTGAGATGACAAGGAACAGTATGCTCAATCACACATATTTTAAATATATTTACAGAAAATTGCCTTTCAAGAGTTGTTGTTAACAGTGTGTAGCCCCTGAACCTCTGTTTTCTGTGTTGTTCCTGGGAATATGGAGCCTCATGACTGGCCATACAAGAGAAAAGTGATATTCTTTAAAATTTCATTCTAGCTGGTTATGCTTTTACTTTATAGAAATAAACTGGTCTTTAGTTTTGTTTGCAATATGGCAGCATTAAAAGAGCACTGAGCTGTAGCCCAGCATTAGTAAGTAAGGACTGCCAAATAAAGGGCAAAAATACTGTGAGACAAGAGCCAGCCAGACAACCCTGACTGCTTACCCTTCATCATCATTCTAGCAGCAAGGATGGTCAGAGAACAGACAGATGGTCCCTTCACTGCAGGAACAGGTGCAGCAGGTCATCACAAAAATAGTGATGGTGGCATGAACAGTTTTCTTGCAGAGCACAGTATTACTCACGTGGTTGTAAAAGGCAGCCATTAGCTTAGGAAAGCCTTTAGTTCTAGATCAGCTAAAAACCTTTACTGAGGTTTATCAGCTCTGGCTGGTGTTTTTGTCTGTGTGTGAGTTAGAGCATGCACACGCAAAAGTGACAGAGAGGAAGGCTAGACATTAAGAGGCCTCACAAGGCCAGTCTGAAGGTGCAGTCACATTTAAAAAACCTGCTGTTAACAAGCAGTGACTAATATTGGTCTGGCATAAAAGCTGAAGAAAACTGGCCATTATCCATACCTCCCTTCAAAGTAAAAGGTTTTCAGTAAAAAGCACTGGTTTGGAGATACAGGTCTGAGCTTGCAGGTTTTTTTGAGAGAATGAAGGAGTTGCTAGGTGATGGTGAAGTGAGGCTCTGACAGAAAAAAGATGCACAGACTCAACACAGGATGGTAAATCCACCTTCCCTCACAGGGGTAAGGCAGTAGACAAACAATGCTTTTTTGGTAGATGCTTCTCTTGAGAGTTTCTTCAAATCATAGCAAAAATGGTGTGGTTTTCTAATCAACCTAATTAATTAGAAAAATTAATTTTATAACTAATCCTTGATATCTACCAAAAATGTTAGTAGAAATTTACAGTAGGTGCCTGTTTTCATACACTTGTCTCTGAAAAGTCTCTTGCATCAATGGGCCTAGCAGATCACAAAGTTGGGTGTGGAGGGGTCTCCTTCCACACCACTGAGTTACAGGTAGCACAGGTACTCTGCATAACAAATACAGCTCCGAAGAACTGACATGCATCAGGCTGGGTGGACAGAAGAGGAATCTCCAGGGGCATTTCATACCTGCATGGCATGCATCTCTGTGAGGATATACACCTTTCTTTGCTCAGAAATTAGCCAAGGCTCCTGGAAGTCTATCTCTCTGTCTCTCACTTTGTTTGTTTCTTTTGCACTGTTTATGTCCTCACAGCAAGAAGAAAACTAAATCTAGCTAAAAAAACATTCTTTCTTTCACTTTGAAGACTTTTATACATAAAACAGACAGGAAGGGTGCAAGTGAGCACAGGAGCAATTTGTGATGGGGAAAATAGTAAAAAAGAGCAAAAAAGGCAAGAAAGGAAGGGGAAGACTCAACAAGAGCTTGTGCACAACTGAACTGGGAAGAAAGGAGGAATGGAAAGCAGTAGTGGATTAAGAGCAAGGAAACCAAAGTAGAAGGAAAATACATGTTAACAGGAAACACATGCTTAGGAAACAATTTCTGCTTTGGTCTGCTGAAAACAGGCCTTTGGTGCCATTAAATTTGTGTGCTCAAAAGGATATTGAGGGAAGGGAAAAAACATATTTAAGAAGTCAATAAAGAGTTGATAGTTATATTGAAAGAAAGAGAGCAAAGAAAACAAACTCTTTTCCTTTCTTTAATTAAGGAAAAAAAAAAAAGGCAACCCCCCCAGGCATATTTTAATGCATCTCTGTGAGGAATATATCAAGTACAGTAATATTTGCAGATGGATCAATCTGAACTATTAACTTTACGCATAGCTTTGGCCAGAACAAAAGCAACAATACATATTGAAAAATTCAGCAAGATACTAAACACTGCTTCTACTACAGTACATGCTGTCGATATTGGGAAACATCCTCCTGAATGGTTATTTCAAATATACTCATTTTTAGTAGAGATGCTGATAAAGCATAATTTAAAACCCGGTCAGGCAACTAAGATTGAATTACTGTTCACATTTGTGATGACTCTCCAAATGGTGTTTTTCCAAGCAAAACATCTGGATGTCTAGGTGCACACACTGATCTACAGCAAAAAGCTACATTTGCATATTCTCTGTTTGGGTAATTTGATGGTTACAAAAGCAACCTCTGAATTAAGGGAAGCAGTCAAAGGAGCAAGATGTGAACCTCCACTTGACAAAACTTCTGTGTTACACTGCTATTGCAAGTTGGACAAAAGCATAAGTTTCAATTTCTTTCCAACCTCTGTTACCAGGGTCCAAAATTATGCTCATGGGGATGAGAAGCCCAATCACAATAAAGCAGAAAAAGTTTGAGTGAGCGAAGTTACCTCTGCAATATTTTTTTTATTTTTAAAACATAGAGCCTTTACCATGGGCACCTACTGCTCATCAGTCTTTGTTTTCCTCTGTCAATTACACAACACAGAAGAGATCACAGATTAAAGAAAAGAGAAAACGCAAATATTGTACTCACAGGTTCTTCTTCCCTATCACATACAGGCTTAACTATACACCCTGAGATATAAACACAAGCTATCACTACTGTGATTTATATCTCATGGCCACAATTCCAGCAAAACGCATTCATGTATGAATTTTAGTATAGCAGTTTATAGGATCATAAAATGGCTTAGGTTGGAAGAGATCTTAAAGAACGTGTTTTTCCGACTCCACAGGCATGGCACCTTTCAGTAGGCCAGGTTGCTTAGTGCCTCATCCAACCTGATCTAGAACACTGCAAGGGATGTGACATTCACAAATTCTCTGGGCAACGAGTTCCAGTGTCCCACCACCCACATAGTAAAGAATTTCTTCCTAATATCTAATCTATCTTCTCCCGGTTTAAAGCCATTAGCCTTTGTCCTTGTCACTACATGGCCTTGTCAAAAGTCCCCCACCAGCTTTCTTGTAGGCCCCCTTTAGGTACTGGAAGATACAATAAGATCTCCCTGGAGCCTTCTCTTCTCCACGCTTAAAAATCCCACCTCTCTCAGCTCATCTTTACAGGAGAGGTGCTCCAGATCTCTGATCATCTTTCTACATATCTTGCACTGGTTGTGTTCATAGCAGTCTGGATAGGGAAATTGTTATCCTCCTACTTCTGCATTGACAGAAGTTATTGGTATACAAACATAAACCTATGTATATATATATATACATATGTATATCCACACATACCTATGTATATTCATATGAAAGTATTTCTATGACTGAAATCTCTTTGAATTCTCTCACTCTTACATCCATCCTACACTAACAGAACTGATCTGTATATGCTTTATTGAAGCAGAGAAGGAGTCTGCCTATTGTTTTTTTTGCACAGACTGAGGTCTCACTCTGTCTCTTGCAAGGTGTAAACATGAAGCACCCACTCAACATGCAGTGCCTGAGGCGTCTGTTTCTTATCCCACAGAAAAGGAGAAACCATACAGACGCCTGAGTTTTTCTTAAACTGCGTCATCCTGGACATGATGACATAAATTCCAGCTCTAAGTATGTCATTCACCAGGTTTGTTCCTTTGTGACTTCTGTTTAATTGGTAAAAGATTATTTTTTAACATCTGGACTATCTTTGTGATTTCAAATGATCTACAGTCCTGCTAGACATTTTCTAGCTTAATCTCCAAATTTCACCATTAAGTATACTAGTGCTCTCAAGATAGCTTGAAACACATTTGTTTTTTCCATTTGGCATCTTGTTGTTACATAATTCTTACCAGGAATACACATATTTAATAATAAGGGGAAAAAATACAGCATGATTCCCCCCCACGCCAACACTCTGTGTCAAAAGAAGTTTATTAATATTTTTGAACACGAAGACATTCCATAAATACATTCCAAGTAGGCTTTTTGCAGAACACATCATTTTATCAGTGTTAAATTTGAGATACAAGTCCAAGGGCTGCATTTGCAGCTCATTAAATCAATGCTATTTTGACAGTATGCTGCAGTAGGTGTGCTCCTACATGAGAAAGCTTCACCACTACCTTCTTGCGCTCTAACTTTGTCACATTCTCCCAATATAGCTTCCCACTATCACTTGGCAACATGCATGTTACTTCCACTGGCCTGTAATATTTTCAAAAATGCAATGATAATGCCAAGACTGACTAAGGTCCACATCTACTCCCCTGAGGTGTGTTTCTGGACAACATTCATAAAATAACTAGGAACAATTTTCATTATCACAAAAAATGGCTCAAAAATGAGAAGCAAGTTGTTTCTGGAAAAATGTGTTTCCTGTGCTTCCCTTCCCTTACTATGGCCTTAGTGAAATTGCTTGGATTCTTGGCTGCTTGCAGAAGCCGGTCTTTTTTTTTTTTCTTTTTTTTTTTGGTGGGT
>VZDJ01000026.1:707914-749639 GCA_008694505.1 Cyanoderma ruficeps | reverse complement strand
AAAGAACATAAAACCCCACAGCCAAAAAAAACCCCAAAAAACCAACAACTCAAAGCCACACAAAAAACTTATGCCACAGTCTGATATTATCTAACTTCATCTAAAATTGTCACAGGCATTTTAACCTCCAGTTTAACCATACTAAACAGACAATGTACTTGTGCACTTTCATACTTGCCATAGCTAATGGTGCTATCCTGATACTCCACATCAAGTCAAAATATTCTGAACATCAAGACTGAGGGAATTTCAGATCATATTTGTTAACTGCATAAACTCAACTCAAAGTTCTATAATACATGTATGAACAAAATATGAACAGACCAGACAATTCCAGATGAAAATGAACTGAATGTGATTATTTTAGATTTAAGCTCTTCCTTGAACCCCAAACAACTACATCAAAGTCCTTCAGAGTTTGGGAAAAAATATAAGCAGCTTGACACTGCTGTGTCCAAATTAGCTACCAATACCAGTTACACAGGGGGAGGGGGTTGTCCTACAATTCACACTGCCTCAACTTAATAAAAAAGGTGTTTGCATCCTAGTAACATTTTTGTTCAGCGAGAACTTCAATCAAATTACTCAAATACAACCTGAAGAATGAAACACACAAAGCTACCCTCCTCTTTATAGTGTCATATCACAGCCAAAGAGATCAGACAGTCCTTCAATCACAGGTGACTTTCACTACTTTAAAAAGTTTAACATAGACCCAAACTAGGCACAGACTATGGATACGCATCAATTCTCTGTGGTACCACATTACATGCCCCCCAGACACCAAGCTCCTCACCATCAGTCACACTGCAATGATGCCTGCCTTCTGCCAGCTGTGCCTGGGGCACATCTGCCCACACCACTGTGCATAAGGCTGATTTAGGGCACTGGCAAGACTGCCACTGGGAAAACTGCTAGTGAGGCCCAGAGGGGGCCTTGCCCACATAACAAAAATGCTTACAAGCATGGAAAAGCCATGACCAGGTAGAAATCCCATTTCAGCCTTTGCATCACGGCACACACCTATGCCCAGCAGGGCTCCCCTTGTTTGTTAAAAGAACATCTAGATTCAGATCTCACCACTTCAGCTCCTACAGGTCTCAGAGGGACAGAGTGCAGATAAGAATAAGCCTGTGCAGCAAACTAGCAAATGGAACACCAACAGTGGGATCACACAAAATAGTCTTCATCAGGTTTCAAATTTCTGTTGTCACAGATTGTCACTTCATACCAAGCTTGGAACCATGATCCAAGTGGTGATGTCTAAAATCACAACCCAAACTATATTAAGATGATAAAAAAGCAGCTTTAATGAAGGTCCTTCATGGTGCAAATATGGTGAAATGCACACATAATAAGGACCCCGACAATTTTATAAGTTTAAAAATATTAGCATACTTAACAGAAATAATCCAATTAGAGGAATAGTTAATTAAGTGATCCCTCCACTTTTGGTTCTGCCCTTATTTAATACCCCTCCACCTCCCCAGCTCCTAACCACACATTTATTATGTCTTTGATACATGGAGAAAATGAGATGTCCTTGGTTCACTATAGAGGCAAGACTAAATAAGATTCCAGAAAGATTAGGTTATTGTTCTAAAATCTAAGTGAAGAGGTAGGACAGTACTAGAGTTTGTTCAGGAGCTATATAATTATGTAATAGTAGTCTACAGAGCTATGAATACATGAAAAACGTGTAAAAAGCAAAAATTGTTTTGGCATCATTGGTAACATGCAAAGGGCAATTTTGAATTGCAGATAGTTTGTGCAGTGTGTATGCACAAAGTGTAAGGAGTCAAGATGAGTGATGAACATAACTGCACTTAGTAATCATGCAGATGTTCATGGCTGCTTACTAGTTAATAATTGACATCCATATATGGTCAAACAGGTGTTAAAAAATTGCCATTTTTACATCACAGGTAAATAAATTCAAGCACCAAAAAATATGAGCTAAGATATTCCTATGACACACAACTGCTTTGGGGCTGCACCAAAGTCACAGTTTGGTCATAAATGCACTTAAACTACAGCAATCTTTCTTAAGCAAGTCCAAAGAAGAGTTCCACAGAACACAATTACTATAAGAATCCTTACACAACATTTCCTCTGGGGAAACTATGGTAAAGAGGGTACTGCTCTCAGATGATAAGTTTGATATGTCATTCCTCTACTATGTAGAGCTCCTGTCACTTCCGTGACATAAGGCACACAAAACAGAAGCTGGGTAGGGTCAAACACTTATCAAAAGTAGGAAAAGACTTATAAACTCAGAAGCCAGTAATATGCAAGACGTATTCTGTTTGGGCTTTAGTACAATGGACTTCAGGTTCCAAAGATGTACAGCTAAATATAGATGCTGGAGCTCCCAGAGACTGAGCATATGATGGCTCTTGTTTCCATTTTAAACGACACTTTTAATTACTTATATAGTAAGAAAGTACTGCTAATGTACATTGCTGAAATGAAGAAATAGCAACCTCTTTTCTTTGTGTTGCACTGTACATTTGTCTTACAACACTATCAGCCTCCCACAGCAAGCAGAATATCTTTTAAATTTAGGAGTGTGACAAGCGCATGTCACAGCTTCCCCTTTAGAAACAAGCCTATAAAGAAAAGTCAGAATGCTAATTAGAAAAGCAATAATTTATTGACTTACTGGGTTGCTACTGAAAAGAGGAAGTGAATTGATCAGTTCAGCTGCTAGCAGAACACAATGATCTCAAGCTGGGATCCAGTAACTCTGAAGAGTAGTTTCAAATATGTTTCTTCTTTTATGCCAAAGCTTTGTGTGCTCACTTTTGTTAATACCAGCACAACAGGAAGGCCTGCGCTCACATAATTATAACAATAATAACAACCTGGTCTGTTGAGGTAAGAAGAAAAAAATGAAAACACTGCCCTTGTTGCAGGCTGTATGGGCTGTAGATGACTCAAAGCATTCATTTGCTGCTCAAAGCTTCCAGTTTTCCTACTCTGCTATAGAGACACAGTCAAATAACACACGACAATGCTAGATGGGGTCTGTCGGTTAGCAGTAACACTTCAGACACCAACATAAGTGTATGAAAAACACAACTAAAGTCATACCTAGATAGACACCAACACACAACAAAACCTGGTATGTTCTCTAGCAGGATAGAAAACTAGAGAAAGAGAAGCAACCTTGTAAACACTAAACAAAGGCTTGGGACAGCCATACAAAATACCCAGTCCTGCTAGACACTTGTATGTTTCTTGGCTGTTTTGCATGAGAACACCACAGTACACTGAATCTGCTCTTTCATATGCAGACAATTAAAATATTTCTTCACAGACAGGTCAAAATTAGTTGCCTGTGTTCTACATAATTCTCGACAGAGAGCTTGGGACTGAGCAGAGATGATGGTACTCCAAGACTTAATTAAAGCTTTGCAGGCTAACAAGTAGGACACTCCTCCTACTGTTGGAATTTTTTTTTTTTTTCAAAAACTTAAGCATAAGACTTTGAATAAGAAATACATTTCAGATGAGAAGCAATATGTGAACCATCTTAACCTAAATATTTATAGTTAAAACTACTCATTCCTTAGGCCTGGTTTTGAAAATACACTTATATTTTAAAAAGTTAAACAGTGGACATTTTAGCAAATATTCCTATATAAACAATACAAAAGTAATTTGCCATTCACACTGTCAATTACGACCTTCTTCTGATTGGATGTATTGTTTTATTGAAGAGGTCTCAAACTCTTCCTTCTCATTATCAACATTAAAACTTTGCATTGTTTTGTCTACTTATATCAGAATATTAGAAGGTCTCTTAAAATTACACAGATATTTGTGCTTCAAATTTTAGTACTTTTAATGTCTTATACTTAGATTCCATTATTTGCACCTCATGTAGTAACATTCGGAGTATGTTCTTCTGCCTAGAAAACAGACACATCTTTAAGAATGCCATCTCTGCTTTCTGCATACACTAAGAATCATCACACTGACAGGCCTGAAGATAAAAGTAGTGTCAGAAGCACCATACCTCTGTATATAAGCTGCACCATGAATTCCAGCAGAAGTCCAACAATCATAAAAAAAGTGATCAGAAAGACTACGACCCCTACTCATCCACATTCCAAGTGGTTCAAAACGATTTCAGTGGAAAGATCAGCAAAGCCTCTAAGCAAAGTAAGTTTCCAATTCAGATTTCTATTGCTCCTGAGAAATATATAATAATGCTCTTTCCATTGCAGTACTTAAGAGTCCTACTACAGCAACCTATGAATAGCTGGCAAAAAAGTTTATAGTGTAAACAAAAACTGTTAACATTAGACATACGAGTATCATTATTTAACAAGATGGCTTTGTTGCATCATCATGTTTGTACTAAAAACAAAACCAGAAACTGTGGAGTCCCATGAGAAGATTTACTGTTTTCTAGCCAGAAAGCTCATCACAATACTTCCTTTGTTTTCATGTTGACTAAAGTGACTAAACTTGGTGGACATCTCTCTTCCCTCCCAGGAGCTTCCATTACCACTCAGAGTGTGAAAGCTTCTTTTCCTCAAAGTTGAGTGGGGTGTAAAGAGCTAAAGCACCAGTCCGTCAAAGGCTTCTCTGTGTGCCAATCTTCATGCACTGTCACATACCTTATACAGTTATCCATATTAACTAACATCAGTCAAAATCAAGCAGAGACACGAGTTTCGGCAAAAGCTGGGAACATAGTTTTGTCATAAGGGTGTGCTCCTCCATGCAAGGTAAGACACATGAGCCTTCCTCTTTGCAGGCTACTTGTGTAACCACAGAAACACCAGTGAATCTCTCTGCAGCCTGGTGACCAGGAGCTAGGTCAGCTGAGTAGGAGGCAATTCCACTCCGGACCATCTCCTCTGCTCAGTGAAGAATCTCACAGAAAACATAACACAAAGAAATACAGAGACCCCAGTCAGCACCTGCAGGTGTGGATCTCCTGATTATGCACTGTACAATTAAGAGTGTAAAGGTATAATATAACCTTGACTCCTACTCCAAAAGACTGCACTGCATGGCAACATCTCTAACAGCCTAGAAGGCAATTTTCATACCTCCATCCTCAGATAAGTCTCTTCTAAAATGGTCAGCAAACATACTGGAGAGAAAAGGCTGAATAGGACTACATATTTTCTTAGCAATATTTTGTTAGAATTATGGATACAAAAATATTTGTATATTCAGACAAATCAGTAGCAAGTCTTCTCAAATTTGTAAAGCTCTAGAGGAAGAGAAACAGATATTAAAGACAAAGGATCACAACACAGCTGACTCATCCCTTGACAGAGTTCTGAATGTCAAATTTGACACTGAAGTAACTAAGTAATACACTGATCCAAAAAACTCAAATCAGACAGTGCTACTGAAAATGAAATTCAGTGGTCTTATCTGAGATAATTTTGATTCTGGTAGTGTTCCTGACCATGTTCCAAACATGGCCATGGCCTTGATGGCCACTGCATTACTCTTGTCAAAAAACTGACTCATGACACATTAAGACCAAAACTTTAATTAGGCATAAAAGGGGAGAGCATCTGCAGACACTAGAAAGTTATCTTAGCAGTAACCAAACATATCCTTATTTCCATGGGCCCGCGCACATTCCCAGGAGGATCTATGCCCTGATTTTGCTGGGCACAGAGGCAAGACTGACTGGCCTACAGCTCCCCTGTACTTATCATCTAGCTGCATGGAAGTATCCTCTGGCATTTAGCTGATTCACACTGGTACTCAGGCCAAGACTTGTGAAAGCAAACTCACCAGAAGAAAAAAAGCAAATTACTTTCCCAGATAGTGAAGGATGGGAATCTCTGGGTGCAGCGCAAGGAGAATCCCGTCCGCTCACTCCCTAGGCAGGCACCGATCTGACCATGGGCTTTGCTACAGAGCAGTAAAAGAGTAGCTAATTTTGCTACAAAGTAGCAACAAGAAGAAAAATCCCTTATGGGCGCTGAAAGTGAGCTTCAGGTTGGGGACAAGGCAGCACCAAGCTGTTAAAACCAAGCAATAAGTTTCTCTCTCTTGACTAGATTAAATGAACATCGACAGTAATTTTCTAGGCTCAATCATCTTAGCAAGAGAAACTATCAGGTCTCAGTCTATGAATTGCACTTCTCTTACGCCTGTCCCCTGCTGTTCACATCTCCCCCACCACAGCAAAAAAGCCACAAACGCAGGTGGAACCCACAAATTGCCCCAGCAAAAGAGCCAGTTGAAAGACAGCTGCCCTTCACATTGGTTTCTTTTGTTCTTGCAAAGTTATTTTTAATTCAGATCCATTCTGTCATCTGATATTATCATAAAGCCTTACCAACAGTTGTGTAACCACAGCCAAAAAAGTGGCAAACTGCCCTAACAATTGTAGCATTTTTAGTCAGCTTTGTTTGGTGCTGAAGGCAACATCTCATTAAACTGCGCTGCTCACCAAGCTGTAATTTTAAATGGCAGCAGTTTTCTTCAGTTCAAATGGCACAGTTAAGTTTCCGGAGTTGTTAACGAGGCTTAGTAACCGTCTACTGCTACAGATCACCCCAAGATTTCTACTGTTAAAGGTATTGATTTTAAGTATTTGTGCAATCAAAGGATCTTTGTATTTGTGTTCATAATGTATAATATAATTGTGATCATAAACTAAAAGTGCCACAAAAGGACATCAAGACAGACTTTTCAATTTATATTTTTCCTTGCCAAAATACTGCCAACTCCTAATTTTGCACAAAGATAAAAGAAGCCAAATGGAACCTGATTTCAGAAGCCTGATACTTTTTTTCACAGGATGAGTTTTATGATTCACAGTGAACTGGTCTCCTTTAGAAGATGATTAAAATCATCCTATCAACACTGAGTCTTGATCTGTAGTCACACAGAGCACTGAATGAATTTCAGCTTCTGTGCCTCAGCTACAGGGTGTGTAATGTGTGTGTTCTCTGGTCTTGAAGACATTTTAAAAGGTACATCACTATCTATAGAATTTAAAATACTCCAGTAACAAAAATCACATAAAAAACCAAAGTGTACCAAAAAGGGGGCTGGCCAGGTGGCATGCAATCTAAACATAGGAATCTTGAGCTAAAAGAGCTAGCAACAAAAATTAGTACAGCCAATAAAATGGCCATCATCCAACACCTCCTTTACTAGACAGAAGCGTCCTATGACTATGCAAATGCACAGCACCAAAAAAAAATTTTCCAAGTAACTTAGTTTTGTTTATGATGCAGATTATAGCTGTGACATACTGAAGAAACTACTGCAAGCTGACTCTTACTTTCAGTTTCTAAAAATTTCATATTTCAAAATACAAAACACAAGCACATCTAAACAGTAGTGAAAATATACAAGGCACTTGCAACTCCTGAAACTTCCTCCTATTTCACTGATGACAAGTAAGACAGACCAGCTATACTGCAAGGAGGAAAGAACAATAAAATGGTAAATTGTACCTTGCAAAAGGTTGATACAGTTTTCTAGTCACAACTGGAGAATGAAGAGGGAACGTTAAAAAATGGAATTTCCAGCTCACTGAAGGAGGACTTCAAGCTTCTTGCTCACATATGAGGAAAAAGGCCCTTTCAGGACTGCACAAATGTGAAGAATAAGACAACACATGTGACCACGTAACCACAGCAGGAATCAGAAATGACAAATCAGACATTTGATCTATTTAGAGAAAATAAAATTCAGAGTATCAGTGGTGTGAGCCCATAACTAGTGACAGTACATAACTGATTCAAATACAAATCACACTTAGAGAAGGGATGGTCCAAACTGTACCTAGCGCTGAAAGGCAGAATGTCCACTAGGGATGACATGAAGATCATGTTCCCAATTCCTGTTTGCCACTACCAGCAAAGACTTAACTAAAGAAAGCATTCTATTGCAGTTAACCTGTGTAGAGTTTGCTATTAAGCAACATGGGGTTTTAATCAATAAAACATATATCCAAGTGCTCATCAATATGTTCCTAAATGCACATTTTATTTTGCTTAATCACTGAAGTTCACTTTTTCTTTTCTACAATATATAAATTTCAAATTTGGCATTATATAACTACAAGCAGTAGAATCATAGAATCGTTTAGATTGGAAAAGGCACTTGAGGTCACAGAGTCCAGCTGTTAACCTGACTGTACCAGGTCCATCACTGATCCATGTCTACACATCTTTTGAACACATTCAGGCATGATTACTTAACTGCTCCCCTGGGCACTCTTCTCCAACGTCTGACCACCCTTCCAGTGAAGAATTTTTTCCTAATACCTTATCTAAATCTCCCTTAGCACAGCTTAAAGCCTTTTCCTCTTGCCCAATTGCTTATTACCTGGGAGAATAGAACGACCTCCATTTGGCTACATCCTCCTTTCAGCCACCCTTGCATTCCCCTGATCTTCCTTTTCTCCAGGATAAACAACCCCAGCTCCCCCAGCCACTCCTCACAGGACTTGTGCTCCAGACACTTCCCACCTCTGTTCCCCTTCTCTGGACATGCTGCAGCACCTCAATGTCTGTCCTGCAGTGAGGGGCCCAGAACTGAGCCCAGGATTTGAGGTGTGGCCTCACTAGTGCTGAATGCAGGAGCACAACCCCTGCCCTGGCCTCACTATTGCTGAGACAGCCCAGCCTTCTTGGCCACCCAGATACACATTGGCTCATGTTCAGCTGCTGCTGACCAGCACCCCCAGGCCCTTTCCTGCTGGAACCCTTTCCAGCCACTCTGCACCAGCCTGTGGCACTTGATGGAGCTGTTACGACCCAAGTGCAGGACCTGGTATGACATGTTGAACCTCATACCCCTGGCCTTGCCCATCAGTCCAGCCTGTCCAGTCCCTCTGCAGAGCCTTTCTACCCTCAAGCAGATCAACATTCCTGCCCAACTTGGTGTTGCCTGCAAACTTACTGAGGGTATACTCAATCCTCTCATCCGGATCACCAATAAAAATCTTAAATATTTACTAAGCCCTGGGAAACATCTCTTGTGACCAGCCACCAGCTGGATGTAATAGCATTCACCACCACTCTCTGAGCCTGGCCATCAAGCCAGTTGTTTTAACCAGCAGAGAGAGCAGCTGGACGAGCTGTGGGTTGCCAGCTTCTCCAGGAGAATGCTGTGGGAGACAGTATCAAATGTTTCAGTAAAGTCCAGGTAGCCTACATGCACAGCCTTTCCCTTATCCACTAAGCAGGTCACCTTCTCACAGAAGAAAAAGCAATCATGCTGCAACACCAAGTATACATTCTTCAATCACCGAGTAAGACAAAACTTTTGGCAGGCTCTCAGCCATTGCTAGACAGCACTGTATTGTGCAGAGTGCTGGAAAGGGCATGGAAGCTGTGCCAGCTCTTATCTTCCCTTAAAACCAAACATGATCTGGGGGGAAAGGGGGAGGTAATGCCTTGTAACCCAAGGAAAGATTGTTGCCAGTTTCTACTCCAAAGTAGCCAAGGATGCCAACACACCTAACACGCCTTGGTTACACAGAATATAAACACACTGATTAGGCACAGTACATTCTGGACTGGAAGAGTCGGTAAGCACATTTTCAACAGTACATGGTACACCTTATATGACCAGCGAGAAAGTAGTTTTTACAGTTTCTAACCCATTCTACTGGTGTCAATCAACACCATTCCACAAACATACCCTATTAGAGTAAAACATGTGAGCAAATGCTTATTCTTAGGCATATGTCTCAATTCTTCCAATATCAGGAATATTCAAATACATAACTAAAGACTGCCTTTAATTAGCACCCAATGAACTTGGAGAAAGAAGCCTCCTGCTGCTTTTAATGGCTTAAGGATCAATTCCTAGACTTGGAACATGGTCTTCAACTCCGTGTTTTATCTAATTGCAGGAAGGGAAGAATCAAGGAAAGAGATGTAATACAGTAAAATAAAAAAATTAAGAGGAACATTTTTACAATCCTGTTTTATTTTTTCATAATAAATTAATTATTAGACACTGATCTCTAAGGGCAAAAGAGATTTGAATAATTGTGTTACATTTTGGGGTTCCTGAATAAGTTTTGAAAAGTTTTGGCTATAAGGAAAAAAACCAATAGTTTATGAATAGGAAAAAAATATTTGGGGGGGACAAATTAGATATTTATGCTTTGGAAGGGTCAGAGTAACAACTAGATTAGGCATGCATCAGAACATATATTCTCTACTTTGAAGATTGAAGAATTTTAAGACACAATTCAATGAACTTCATTATAAAGTATCTCTGCTATAATAAACCATGAGATAAACATCCTATAAATTTACATTGCTACATAAAAAAGCCCAGTGGGTGCTACAATACACATTCATAAATTTTTGAACTGCCAATGCTCCTTATATTAGGTTCATTTTAAGAAGAATTTCTGTGGTTTTAACATTGTTCTAAGCCCTTCTCACCTGATATTATCCAAATGTTAGTCTAAAATCATCTAAATAAATACATGACTCTCTAACAAAACAGAAGGAACAAACCCACTGTTTCTTCACCTTAAGCAATATCCTTTCAGAAGCAACATGAAACGAGTATGTTTACATTTCCTTAGGGAGAGATAACAACACCAACACCAAGTTTTCCTAAAGCAACAGCCTGTACCATAGCTTAGCTTATAAGAGGCAACATTAAAGAGAAAAGAGGAGGGCAGAGGATAACCCAAAAACCTCTGATCACCTAGGCAAGGTACTGGAGAGATTGCTGCTTTGCAGAAGTCACTTTATGGTACTAACAGGTAAGTTTGCTGTTTAAAGACTTTCCTGCTATCGGACTCTATTCAGCAACATCAGCGTCTTGGGCAGAAACGTCTCAGTCCAGCCCCCCTCTCCCTGCAGCGCCCAGTCGGACCTCCACGGGGATGGGCTGCGTGCACCTGGAAAAGCCCCTTTCAGCTGCAGCAGAGTTCAATCCCGGAATGACCAGTGCCTCAGCCATGCAGGAATCTACCTCCCACCATTCTCCCACACGCTGTTGGATGCTCTTTTTCCTTGAAGTGCTGCAATTCCACACTTAAGAGACTTAAAAGTCCGTGGAAGTTCACAGCAAAATCTCCCCCCGCCCAAAACGAAGACAGACAGACCGACACACACACACACACAGAGCACGGGAACGAGACATGTTTTCCGCCGGTCCTTCAGGCCTCGGGTGCCGGTGGGGGTCCCGGGGGGACAAGGACCCGCCGCCCCCGGCGCGGCTCAGCCCTTGCACCAGCCCGGCTCGGGGGCCCCGCCGGCCTCCGCCCGGCGCCGCCCGCCTTCCCCGCCAGCCCTTCTCCCTGGGGCCAATCTGAACAGCACTAAAAACATAATGAGACAAACCCGGAGAGCCCGCGTCGCAGTCCCCGGGCACGTCGCGACCGCCCGCCCGCAGCAGGGGACACCCTGCGGGGCACGGTAGGGCAGGGCAGGGCAGGGCAGGGCGAGCTCCGCGCTGTCCGCGGCCACACCGGGACCCGGACCGCTCCTGCGGGGCGTCCCCTCGCCAGCGGCGCCCCGCGGAGCACCCCAGGCCGGAGAGGGGCACCGACCCGCCGCCCCCGCGCTCCCGGCCGGCACTGCCGCGCCGCCTCACCTCCAGCGGCAGATGACGGCGGGAGGCGGTGTCCAGGGACGGCTCCTCCCGCCAGCGGCTCCTCCCATCCGCCCGTCCCGGGGGCGAGGCGGCGGGACCGCTCGGTGGGCGTTCGGCGAGTCCTCCCCGCCCGTCCCCGCGGCCCCGCCCGCCCCCCGGCCCCTTCCCCTTGCCCTGCGGACGAGGGCGCTCTGGGAGCTTGTTTGCGGCGCGGGCCGGTGTGCGGCTGGGCTCGGTGGTCCCGGGCCCGCAGGAGACACGGCTGGCAGGGGCCGCGCCGGGCTCCGTGCCGCCTTGAGGCCGTGCGAAGCCGTGGTGGTGCGGGAAGAATGACGGCACCTGTTGGTCTGTTTGTGACAGAGGGGCTCTGGCTCCACTGCTCACACTAAGAAATTTCTTTCTAACTGAATTTCCTTTCTTTCTATTTGTACCCATTAGTCTTCATCTTATCTCTCTTCCTGACAAAGAGTTCATCTCCGGCTTCCCTGTAGGCCTCCTTCAGATATGCTGGAAGGTTGCTATGAGACCTCCATGCCACCTTCTGTCCTATAGGCTGAACGGCTCCAGCTTTCTCAGCCTGTCTTAGCCCCTGTTCTCAACCTCTCTTCAGGGCTGAGCCTGTTGGCCTGGACCAGAGGGTCACCTTCTTTGCCTCTCACTTTGTTTCTCCTTATTCATCACAAATGAGCTCTGAATTCTGTTTCTCACATCAAGCTGCTTTTGGGCTAGCCACCAGCAGACATGCACCCTGAGCAGGACCACAAAAGTATAGCCACTGGCAGCATCCACCTGGTCATTCCCATCCATGCTGAGAAGGAAAAAAAAATCCAGATTGTTGATTCCCCCAATATGTACTTCCCATGTTTAAGTTTCTCAGGCCTCAGGAAAAAATTGAGGGGGAAGGATTGAGGAGGAGGACAGTGAGGAAGGCTATAAATCAGTGTAAATGAATGACTGTGGAAAGGAAGTTGCGAGAAAAAATGTGCAGAGATTTCTGCTGATGGGAATGGGATGTTACTGGGACTTCATCTACAACACTGCTGCATGCAAGAGAATCTCTCCTACAGGCCCCATGGCTCTTCCCAGGCATGAGAATGCTGGAGCTGAATTCCTGCTGTGTGAACCAAGGCTGCACAGTTGACTGCCTGCTCGCTGCTTGAGAATGGTTAAGAACACTGAGCTGCTCAAGACCTTTTTGTTCCTGGTAGAATAGACTACTCCCAAGCTACACAACATGAGTGCATAATAGCTCTGCATTTATGGCTGTAATTGCTGATATCGGACAGGCTGACTCATGCACATTGAATTCCAAGCGCAGAAGGAACTATTGTGTGCCCGCCATGTTAAAGAAAAGAAATAACATAGCATTTCAATGTTCTGCTTCCATTTTTCTTCCACTTTGTTCAAGGTCCTTACTTCACTCTGTTTTTGTCTTTCACAGCATTTATAAACCCACTTTCTCACATGTTTACTCAAACCTATGTGCAATAGTCACACCACTTAGAGACAGTGGCTGCCCTAGGTCAGACTGCAAGAGACATTCCTAGTAAACTAGCTTCATCCACTGATGCTTCAGTTTCTGCTTTTCACAGCAGTAGGAGTACAGTGGCTCATATACATTGCAGTCAGATGTGCCATCTGGCTCAGCTCTGAATCTTTAGAGTGGTTGGCATTTTTTTTAATGTATTCAGAATTTGCAACTTTAACTAGCTTCTGATTATAGCAGTATTTTCAAGATAGAAAAATGAAAGTTGAGAAAAATCTAATACTATCAGGTCTTCTCAAAACTTCCTTTCAGATTTTTAAAGTGAACTGTTTCATGCTGTATTTCACCTTAACAAGCAAGACTAAACTGTCTTACAGAACTCTTGCAAAGGAATTTTTAAGAACTGCGGATAGCAGTGACACTGGTTGTATATGGTGAACAGGCAATACCAAGTCCCAGCCTTGTTCCAAGAGTGGGCAGAACTCCTGAGTACTCTACTTTTGATAAAGTAACCCTAAAGTAAGAGAAAGTTTCTTCTTTCTTCTTTGTGCTGAACCAAACAGGTACCTGAACATTTTTTTCCCACTCCTGCATATACTCTGTAACAGTGCTATATAATATAAGTAAACTCTCAATAAATGAAAAGTTATGAATCTCAATCTCAATGACCATGTTTTTCTCCTCATACTCCCAGGGTCTCCTTATAGTGCTCTGGGGTCTGCTAGCTACATGCAGGTGTGCGAAAACTAGACAGATAAGACAAGAGTTGCCACTAGTTGTGGTAGTAGATTGCTTGTTACAACCTAATTTTCTGCAATTATCATTTTAATAGATTGCCCTTGTCATGGTTTATTTCCATAGTTTATCTCTGGCAACCAAATGCCACTCACTCACTGGCCCTTGGAGTGGGAGGCGGGATAGAGCTGGAAAAGTAAAATTAAGAAAACTCATGAGCTGAGATAAGGACAGTTTAATAGGTAAAGCAAAAGCCATACATGCAAGCAAAGCAAGACAAGAAGTGCACTCATTTTCCATGGGCAGGCAAGTGTTAAACCATGCCAGAAAAAAAGGGCTCCATCAGGTGTAACACTGACTTGGGAAGACTAACACAATCATACTCCACATCCCAGGTGCTTCCATCTTCTTCCCCCAGCTTTATATGCCAAGCATGGCATCATGGCATATTGAATCCCTTGGGTCAGTGGTCCTGTCTGTGTCCCCTCCCAACTTCTTGTGCAGCTTGTTGGTGAGGTCCAGTAAGGAGCCATAAAGGCTGTGATGCTGTCTAAACACTGCTCAGCAGCAACAAAAACATCCCTGAATTATCAACATTTGTTTCCAGCACAAATCTAACTACTTTAAGGAACATTAACCCTTCCCAAGCCAAAATTCCATACTGAATTCCATGTCATTCTGCTTATAGCATACAAGCTAGTGAGGTAACTACAGAAAATCTGGAGCTTCGGAAGTAGTCAAAACCACTTTTTTCTTTGTATAATCACTGTTTGGTGGGATTGATGATGATGATTATAAACAGGACATTTATGACGTCTCATTGCAATTTTTTTTATTCCACAAAATATCTGAGAAGGGGCAAGTATTGTTATTTACTTTTATATATGTGTGACTGAAGACATGTATTAACATTATACTGAAATCAGTTTTAAGACTCATAGTTCCAGATCAAAAGTCCTGTGGCAGAGCAATGATCTGGTATAAAGCCATTTTTCTGGCTGAGACTCTTTCAGATAATTTATAGGAATTAGCTTTATGCTGATGAGTTTTTACCTTTTTTTACCTGCACATCTTACATTCTTGATGGTGTGGGGAGAAGCATACTTGAATGTAATGTCTAAGCCAGAAGAAGCTTATGCTACTAGGAAGCCAGTGATGCACAGGTCTGGGATGAATTTTGATGAAACTGTCAATAGTTGCAGCTGTATCATTTTGCCAATGGACAATATTTAACATTTTTCTTGCGTCTTCACTTTGTCAAAACTTTTCCATAAGGTTGGTGGTACAGAGTTCTCAGTCACTGCAGGAGTTCTGGTTCTCTCTGCCAGAGGAGTGAGATCAGATAACCCAAGTAATTTTTTTTTTCTTTAAATCCATGAACTGGTGTTGATCTGAGCTACTAACTGCGGAATTTCAGAGTACAGAATCCAGCATACACAGAGATAATACTTTAGGCCCACATTCATAATTTCATTTTTATTTTCCTTAGGTTTTATATATCCAGTAAGCATGGACCAATTTTTGAAGGAAAGTTGTAAAGTTACACATATGAAGGTTTACTTTCTTCAGCCTTAAAAAGAAACTTCAGAAAGGATTTCTATAAATCTGTAAATGCAGTAAGAGCTGCTGCTTGGAGTCTTCTGAGTAGCAGTGGCTAATGGAACACTCTGCATCAAAAGTCTCTCTCCAGAATATGACCTATCCATGAGATAAAACTTAGCATACTGTTTCCAGACAGACAGTTCTGTGATATGTTAATTTTGCGAGGTTTTTTTCCTCTATAAATGCACGGAACTACAAAGAGTTGTATTTCTTCTCTTAATTAAAATAAGCAATTTTCTTTACCATGTTCCTGTCTCACCACAAGCAAGCAAAATTATATTCAAAACCAGAACCATAGTCTTTCACTTCTACTGATTTGATCAGCTTATTAATATAATAAAAGGATATATATTAAAATAATATTGATCATGCTCATTAAGGATACATTTTACAGGGGATTAAAATCTATTAGTTTCTTATATTTGTCTGAATATCCAAGGACATTCTCTCCTTTTTGTCTAGTAATTACAGATTTATATTCTTACATACTTACATATCAAGAAAAGGTGAGTTATGTCATATCAGAATGCCAACACTAAGCCTGAATTTTTTTGGTTGCTGAAAAAAAAGCAGAACAAGACAGGAGGCCTTTTTAAAGGGTCTTGAATGTTTTTTGGAAAACACCTTGTTTGATAGGGATTACCTAGACTTCTGATGACTGCTTTCAGATGATAATGAGTCTTGGGTATCTAAGAACTGATAGCTTGTGTCATGCTACCCTTCCCCAGTTTTCTTTTTAATTTGTTTTTTTTCCACTCTAAAAGCAATTTAGATAATTGAGCAGAACTAGGCACTCAGTAGAAATCAGGCACCTCTTCATAGAGCTACTCACATGAGCCACAGTCATTTAGACAAGTTTTGTCTACCAGTTGACAAATCTGTCACCCTGATCACTTCCATTGAACAAAACTATCATTCTTGTACTGTTGACATTATTATTCTAAACAGAACAGGTGTGCTTTTCTGAAAGAAGGGAAACTGCTTCCTCCATGAAACACTTTTTTCAGCTTTCATACAATTAAAATTACAAATAAATTCAGTATTTCTGGATTCCTCACCCATGACCCCATCCTTTTCCCGTATCCCTGCATTTGTGCTAGTTAATGAACAGTTCTGCAATAAACTGCATGTTTTTGATTGTTCTGATTGTTAGTGTAACTATGAGGCTGCAGAGCATGCTAACAACTTGCAGTCCGAGTGTTGCCATTATTTCCTGTTTTCCTGAAGAAAATCACATAATCTAAGACTGGTCCACAAAAGAAATTGTATATAAGAAAAAAGAGGTTGTAAAAACTTTCAGAAGGTGAAAAAGAGTGAAACATCTGCATGAGTTAAAATCCCAGCACTGCCAAACAGAGAGCATACAAAGTTCTGGCAGTTAATTAGTTATGTTTTGCCACATGTTCACTTGAAAACTGAGCAGTGTTGAGCTTTCCTAGCTGTCAACAACTAGATGACATTGATTCTGTTTCTCAGCTCAGGGCATGCACCTGAATTGATCTAATCACTAGAAATTCCTGTGGAATAACAGTAATGGAGAAATTCTAAACTCTAAACCAGTCTTTCACTTCCTGCTAGTTTCATTTCTTAGAGTATATAGTTGCAAACTGGTTCAGAGGAGGGGAAGAAATAAGTAAAATGTTAGAGTAAATGTTGTTTGAATGTTTTGTTGACTAGTCTTCTAGCTTCATGCTCTTTAAAATAACAGTGTAATGGCTGTAGTAATACCGTTTTAGATAGAAGGATGATCTGAACTCACTTTTAAAAAACCCCATCAGATTTAAACTGAGATTGCATTTATGAAGATTTTACATGTTCACTAATTATACAGTCATTAATTCACAATAATTTGCATTATTTGGACTATAAGAATTCTGCTTCATATCTGAAGTAATCTGGAAAGTGAGATTTAGAATATATGTTTGCATCTTTAACTTCTATAAAATATACTATGACACAAACCAACCAACCAAACCACCAAAATTAGGTATTGGCCTGTATCATGCACCCTGCAGACTTTGTCTGGTTTTTGTGACTTTCTCCTTCTCAAAGATGCATTTTCTCTTAAAGACGCTGAATTGAAGTATGATGGTCTGAGTGCATGCTTCAAGTTTCTCTGAAAATAAAGTATAAAATGCCCAGTTTACTATCCTAGAGCAAGACTGCTTTTCAGGGAATCTAATGTTACTGTAATATCTTCCATGTAAGGAGATGCTTTCACCCATGCTTGGGATTCTGCCCCCTCTGATACTGAATCATTTGTTTTTAGTCTCTCAGTGGTGTTTCATGTTTTTACTTTTCAGTGGGTGTTGGCACCATTTTAGTGATAAAATCCTGCTCTTGAGGTGCACATGTGTGTAAAGCTGTGCTCACACATGTGCTCCCCTGCAGAGGGGAAGAAAATTCTGTTTCTAGGAGTATTCAGAAGTGGATTGCTCAGATACCGGTATGATATCCTACTATTTCAAAACACGAAATTGCTTTTGCAATTACATGAAAGTTCTGTTGCACTTATTTCAGAAATGTGTTCAAAGTGTGGGTCTTTATCAGTTAGTACCAGGACTACAAAATATTGCTTTATTCCCTAGCTAAATAGAAGTTCTAAGTCATGACACATATCCTCTCCTGGACAGAGGTAGAGACCGAGCCCGCATGGATTTTTTCTTCCTGACAGATTCCTTTATAACTACACAGAAAAAGAGTTGCAGTATGTTTCTTTTTCTATTGCTATATGACATCATTGTATTGGAGAGCCAATGTTGGTACAGTATTTCTGTGCTAAGGCTATCTCCTGTCTCTGGCCCAGCACTACTGGTGCTGTGCAAATACACTGAAGAGAAGGAACTGTGGTACCAGATAGAACAGAGTCACACAGGCAGCTTAACCAGCCCAGGCAAAGGGCCATCCTACACAGGCAGGGCTCCAAATGCAATGTCTTTCAGCACTACCTGTAAATAGTGATAATTAGGCATACTGTACTGGCTAACACTGCGTGAGATGCTGCATTAGGCTTTGTAAGCAAACAAGCAAATGTTCTGTAGTTAGCAAGCTGCTGCTTCTAAGTCGGTAGAAAATACTAAAAAAAAAAGTGTGTTAGTAATTGTTTTCAGTCACAAAAGAAAGAAAAAATTAATAAGCATAGCAAACCAGGCAAACCAGAGGGACATGAAACAAATTTGTAAGAATTCAGAATTCCTTCTTCTCGTCTGACTAAAATCCAGCATATTCAGGAAAATTTGTTTCACAGTGTTTCGATCTTCTTTTGACTCCATCCATTGAAACTGTGCATCTGGAAAACCTTTTATAACTGAGACAACTGCCATGATGCTTCAAAAATTTTTACTACAGTTATATTATTCAGTGATCTCTGTGCATTCAGAACTTGGTGTCTGAATGGAAGACTGTCAAAGGTAATAGGACAAAGATGCTGAAAATGTGTCTCTATGCAAAAGTCATCGAAGAACTATGGTTAAAATTTTGACTATATGTTCCTGAGTTGCACACATGACATAATTGCTAGCTTTTACCATACTTCTGATTGGGATCTCTCCTGAAAACACTGGAATATGATTATGTTAGAGTGTTAGATTATGTTTAGGTTATGTCAGAAGAATTTTTTCTCTTTAACCCTAATTAGTTTTGCTGTAGATAATGGTATAATTTTAGACTGAACATATCTGCTGAGCTTTTCTGTGTTATCACTGTTTATTGGTATTCAAATGCTATTTATGAACAACTTTCAGGGAAAAGAAACATTGAAATGCAGAGAAAAATTCAAATTTTGTTTCTTTTACACTCATGGCTGGAATTCATCTCTCTGTGTCCTAAAATTGAAGATTAATTTGAAGAAGCGGCCAGGAAAAACTAATGGTGAATAGGTCTGCATGTCTAAAAAGTGGATGCCTTTCATCTAAAATTGCCTGGCTGCTAAGAAACCTGCTCCATTTATCGAAAAATAAATTATGCTAGGCTCACATTCTTATTAGTGCTCTTGCTTTCCAAACTTCATTTGAGTCCTTCATACACTAAAAGCAAACCTGTCTTCATTTGCTGTGAATTATGCCACCAGGAGAAAAGATCAAGACTGTGAGAGACAAAAGATTTTTAAGAAATCTGTAAGGAACAAAAACCCTGTTTCTTTCACCAAGAGGTATGTTCAAGGTGTTGAACTTTCTTCAGCTAGACAGAACTAAAATAACTGAACATTCTCACTTACTACTGGCCTGGTTGTAGTAGGTAATGTCTTTCTACTCAGATTTTCACCTTTCAAATCAGTATATCCTGTAAGTACATGTAGAGTGTCAGTCAAATGAGAATTAAAGAATCCATGTGTACCTCAGAGCAAGGTTATTTTTACTGCAGGAACTCTTTTCTAATAAAGTGACTGTCACTGAGTTTGTGAGCAAAGAAAGGGCCATTTTCTGATTCATACTAACCTATGATGACTTTCAGTCATCTAGACGGTTGATTTCCTCTTTGTTTATACAGCTCCACGAACTTGCTGTGGACTTCTCACAGAAATAAGCAGGTATGGGTCTGCAGGAATACATCACACAATATTTATGATCATTTAGGAGGAATATGATTGTCATTATGATAAAAAGCTTCCAATATTAGTAACTATAATAATTCTGCATAATCAAGATCAATCCAGACTTTGATCTTCAGCTGCCACTGCTTTGCTAAAGCCTGAATTTATAAAACAGCTTTTTTACATGACTATTTCCACAAATACCTTTTTGTTGCAGAGGTTGAAGTCAGATTGCTGTAGTGCACAAGCATGGGGAGAAGGACATCTAAATTCTAGACTATATGTAAGTACAGGTCTCATAGCTGTATCACTTACTTGGATAAATTACCTAAATCTTGAGTATATTACCCGTGTTTAGTGAGTCTGCGATAATATTGGGCATTTCATCATATGTGCTTGTAGACTCTTGAACTTTCTCTCTTAGGCTGTAACTGCTTTTATAAAATAGAAAATGGACTAATCTTTGTGATCATTTCAAACAGAAGAAAACTGCCATTCCCACATAGAGAGTAGTGAAGAATTAATTATCCGTAGAAATACTTCAAAAGATCTACATAAAACTTTGAAAAACTTGTATCACTGGGGGTTTTTTCATACTTATCATCAATATTTCATGTTTTGCAAATATTTAGGGTTTGATTCTTTTTCTGTCCTTAATCCTCATTATTTTTTCAGCTGATTCCTGTATTCTCCAAAGTTTTCCCTTGAGTGCTGTTTGATAAACAGTTACCGGGTATTGCAGATTTTCTTTGGACTTGTAGAAATATAGTCTCTTAAAATTAAGTGTTATGGATTCATGTGCCTTTTGAATTCTCACAGAGTCACAGAATGGGTCATGTTGGAGGACACCACAGGGAGACATTTGGTCCAACCTCCCTGCTCAAGCAGGGGCATCCCAGAGCACATGGCATAGGATTGTGTCCCGAGTGTTCTTAATTATCTCCAGTGAGGGAGACTCCACAACTTCTCTGGTCAACCTACTCCACTTTTCTTCTATGAAACATTCAATTCTGTGTTAGGTTAAGGGTGTGCAAGTTTGTTTGTTTCACTTAAGCTTCATAAACTATATTGGCTATGTGGGTGGAGCAGTGAACAATAACTAAATGGGAAATATCCAAGGACTCTCATGGTGACTCCCTTCTTTGAACTTTGTACTTGGAAACAGTTCCTGTCAGTATTTCACTTTCTCTTTTAAAGTGATAAAAATAACCAGAAGCCCAAATGCTTCTTACTTTCACTATTCAAAAGGGTTTGTCAGCTTCCACTTAAAAAAAAAAAGACTTATAAAATGTATCTTAAAATTTCTGTTGCTGAATGCCCGACACTGTGTAAAACTGGAATTCATTCAAAAAGAGAACTTCCTTGCCTGGACAGCTGTGAAGTCAAGTAGCAATGATGCAGCAAGCCTGTTTTTCCCAGATACAAGGAGACCCTGCAGTGAAACATCATAAAGCCCAACATTGCACAGCTTTCCATACATAGGAATGCTGAACTTGTAGTGTATATATATGTGTGCGTGTGTGTGTATATATACANATATATGTGTATATATACATATATATGTGTGTGTGTCTGTGTGGGTGTGTAAAAAGATGTCAGAATTGTTTGTTTGTTGGTTTGGGTTATAGATTATCATCTGCCTCTGATTTGGTGTTCATGTAAACAGGACATGAATCCAAACTGATCGTTTAAACTTTTGGGACTTACTTAACCCTAGGTTAGATTCTTCAGCGTTGTTGATCATGTCCTCAGATCTGTAGAGAACTTTCAAGCTGCTTAACCATCTAATAATGAAAAACATTAGATAGAGCAGTAGCATTTAACGTACCTTATAGCAGATGTTTTCCTGTTGTGGTGTTCTAATTAATAAATTGCATATCCAACTGTCCCAGGTGAAATCCATAGGAAGACTGATTACTTTGAATTTAATCTTTAAGTTTTTAAGTGATTATCAGTGTGTTAGCTGAAAGATACTTGCTAGACAATGAAAAGCAGGATGTGGAGTTGGGGGCAGAGGGGGCGTTCTGAAGTTGTAAGTTAGTTCACTCCTTTTAGGTCAGTGTTTCCACAAACTGAAATTCCAAATTTACTTCCTCCTAAATTTGTAACCATTTAAATACTAGGTCTGGTTTGTTGGGGTTTTTTTTGGAGATGGGATGACACATTTTCCTCTCAGTTCTGTAGTGCTAAAGGCAACACGAATCTAGTCTTGTCATCCAAAAATTTGCTACACTGTATTTCAGACCATCAGTTTCTTAAGAGATATTTTCAGATTATGTCAAATTTTCATTTCAATTTATATTTCTTAAGGGAGTAACACCCATATTGCCATGATGGTTTCATGTTTGGCAGTCAATAAGCTGATATTCACTGCTATGAAATGAAAAGGTCAAAAATAAGCTATATAAACTGTATCTGTTATGCCGCAATTTTTCACACTTGAACCTAGGTAGTAAATATTAAGTTTGTTAGTATTCCCCCCTCATACAAAAAAAACCCGCAAACCCCAAAAAAATCTGCAAAAAACCCCAACACACTCCCCCCCCACCCATGTTTAGAAAGTTTATGTGATGAAGTCTAGTCATTCCTTGGTGTTAGTAAATTAAATGATAGTCTACTAGCCCAGGAAGTCAGTAAAATCTTACTGTGAACACTCAACTGAAGGTTAAAAAAACCACACAGGATCAGAATGTTGGCATAACATTTTTTCTTTAGGATTGTTATAAATATGGTGACCCAAATTGTAATAATAATAAAAAAAATTATTTTCGTGTTACAGCGAGTACAGAAACAGATAAAAAAAACACAGCCACGATAAAGAACAATTCGATCAAATTGGGGGTGAAATGTGAGACAGGCCTCTATCGCACCGTGTCTCCCTTTCGTTTGCCCCAAAATCCCAACACCAAGGTCCAGTTTTTATACTTCTTATTTTCCCTGGGGCAGGGTTTTCCTTTGTCCAGTTGTTTGGGTGTTGGTATTCATTGACCCTCTGTTGGGATTCTTATTTTTTTGAGTGGGCTTTTAGGAGAAATCACAAAAATGTCTGAGTGTCCGCTGTAGACCGTATTCAAGTTCTGAGTGGGTTTTCAGGCAAACAGAGGAGGATGTCCATTGCAGATTCAATTCTGTCCCTGGGCAGATGTTTCAACCATCAGCCGAGCCACATTCATTCAAGTGCTGATGGCTCCAAATCTTCCCCCGCTCTGCCCCCCTCTCCTGTGGCTTTCAACAAATGTCTCTTTTCCTGCCTGTAAATCCTTTATTTCTCAGGCACAAATTAATGCACATAGGCTATTTACAACAGGATCGTTTTGTGTTTTGAAATAATTGCCAAAGTAAGCAACATCTTAAGTGCTTTGGATTGTTTTGTTGACCTCTTTATTAGTTATTAGTTACTGGTGGACAACAAGCTGTCCATGAGCCAGCAGTGTGTCCTGGTGGCCAAGGACAATGGAGTCCTGGGGTGCATCAGGAAGAACACTGCCAGCGGATGAAGGCAGGTGATCCTGCCCCTCTACTCATCCCTAGGGAGGCACATTTGGAGTGCTGTGGACATTTCTGGGCTCCTCAGGACAAGAGAGACACAGAGCTGCTGGAGCTGGTCCAGTGGAGTGACAAAGATGGTTGAGAACTGGAGCATCTCTCTTGGTAGGAAAGGCTGAGGGAGCTGGGCCTGTTCAGCCTCAGGCAGAGATGGCTGAGAAGGAACCTCATCAATGTCTGTGAATATCTGAAGGGAGGGTGTCAGAGGATGGACGCTGAGTGGTGCCAAACAGTAGGACAAGAGGGAATGGACACAAACTCACACACAGGAAATTCCACCTGAACATGAGGAAGAAATTCTTTATTGTGCAGTGACAAAGCACTGGAACAGATTGAACAGAGAGGTTGCAGAGTCTCCCTCACTGGGGATATTCAAGAACTGTTTGGACACAATCCTGTGCAATGTGCTCTGGGATGATCCAGCTTGAACAGGGAGGTTGGACCAGATGACCCCCTTTGGTCCCTTCCAACCTGATCCATTATGTTACTTTACGTTCATGATTGTGAAATCACTATAATAATTTGCAAAACTCCCTTCTTCAAACTGTGTTCAAATTGCATCACTATGTTAAATAAAGCATTACTTTGTCATACCCATAGTGCAATCTGACAAATTTGAGTCAGCAATTTGGTGGGTAGAATGCTTTTGGTGACAGTTCCCATTTGGCATACTGACAAATTCATCAAGAGTCTGACTCAACAAAATCAGTGTGTTTTGAGTTTTTCAACAAATGTCTAAGGGATTATGACTGGAGCAATCTTATGTGCAACAGCACTTATTGCAAGACAGAAATAATTTAAAAAATAATGATTTGGAGGGATTGAAAAGTTTAATTTTCTCCCCATGGATTTTTCAGGCCACTAAGGATTTGGTCATTCTATTATTAAAACTGATAGCAAAATCATCAATTATTTTGATGGGATCAAACCCAAAAGAAAATGGAGTTCTGTGAAAATACCAAACCCATAATATAAATACAGCAAATATAAGTTACTATAATTTTGATCTAGATTTTTTTATACTAGCTGAGTATCTTGCCCAAGGGTTATTTTTTGTCTCTTAAAGGCAAATCAGAGACTCAAATGTAAAATCCAAAGTATATCTATCCAAAGTATATCCAGTTTGTCACAGCTGAAAGTCTTGAATGCAGAAATAAGGGTACTCATTACTGTAATCTATATATTCATTTTCTTCCATCCCCAGTTCTCTTCTGAGTGATATTAGTCATCAAATAAATCTGACAGCTAAGCTTACAAGACTGATGTTTAATCCTTCGGCAAGTCTCCATTTGATACAATTTCATAAAAAAAATGGGGAATGTGAATTTTTAATTTTTATTCTTTGATCCTTAGAACTAAATGTACCTACTGGCTTTACACAGCTAGAAGTAGAATTATTTATTTATTCAGGAAAAATGACATGTTAAGTAGTCAGAGTACTGTGTACCTGTATACCCCTGCGACAGAGGTATCACCCTGAAGGATTTAATTCTTCTGAACTGGTCATTTAAACTGGACAAAGGATTGGGAGTTCGTCGCTCAGCATCATAATAGGAAGAATCAGAATAAGTACAACTAGCATCCATGCGCATAGTAATCTAAAGCTGTTGTTTATTTAGGGATGCTTTGAGCTACTGAAATAAATTAATTCCCATTGCTAATGACCTCATTCCCAAGATTTCTGATCATTAGTGTTAAGAGGGAAGAGGTCAAGAGAATTCCATATGAAAAGGGATGTGTGTATGTTGAGGAGAGTGTCTTTTCTAAATCAGGCTAAGGAAAGACCATATACGCAAAGGTGAAGCAGTTTTTACACATGGATTTAGCATTGAGAAAACTCTGAGAATGTAAGCAAATAGTGCTATAGTCTTTAGTCTGTGCAAAATTTTTTTTAATTGAACAACAGCTAATAAGACAGGCTGCACAACTGAAGGAGCAGGATAATGCTTGCAATTGTTCTTTCTAAATAATCCAACATCAATAGTCACTTTCAGGAAACAACCTTTATGTGAGCACACATATGAGAGTGTAGCAAAGTCATGTAAGTACAGTTAGAAAGGTTAGAAACAGCATCATCCTTATATTGGCTCTGTCAGTGCAGGAGTGATAAAGCACACATGGCAGCCAGGGAACGCATTAAGAATTTACCAGCTACAGCAGAAGTTCGTGCAGAACTTCAGTTTCTCTTCAGGGTAAATGCACAGTCCCTTTTTAAAGGAAATTGTAAAGAACAAATCACTTTTGCAGTGAAGTCACATGCAGTGTCACAACCACTAAAACAGGCTCTTTGTCAAATCCCCTCATCAATCTCTTTCCTACCAAGTTTACTTTTGCCCAGGTCTCCATCTGCACAAATAATCTTTTGGGAAGAAATATGGGCTACATCCTCTCTTCATTAAGTGTCTCACTTTAGACAGCCGTTCATGTCTTTAAAGGGTCTAAAGAAGTGAGCTCAGGCCACCCATTTATTCCTTAAGAAGTCCAGTTCTCTGTCATATGTTCCCATCACCTACCTTCAAGTCATATGCAAAATTTGGCCCCCAGACCACCTTTAAAGTGCACTTGACATTTGGCAAATCCTTTGACAAGCAACTCTCTTAGGCACATTTTTAACTGTATACACATATTTATTTAAATTCTTTTTCATCTTACAGAAAGAATTTGAAAGTTGAGGAGTTTCTAGTAAGTAGTTATTTAAAATAGAGTCAAAGTAGCCATCTGTCTTGTTTCAGTTTTATCCTATCGCCTTATTAACCCACATTTTATGGTACTGGCTATAAATATGAGACAGAAGTGTATTATTAAAAGAAAATTTAACAGGGGAGATTAGGTAAATAAGAGAAAAAATAGCAGTAGGAAAAGTGAAAATGGGAATAGAAGAAAAGACTGGGAGACAGAAAGAGAAAGGGTAGGATAAGGAAAAAGTAAATGTAGAAGCAGTATATTGTTGTTCTTGCTATCAATAGGATAATGTAATTAACTATCCTATAACTCCCCAATTGCAGAGGAGCTGGGACTATTTCAGCCCACTTTTTCATATCTCTACTACTTGGCAGATACTATTAAGCTCAAATTAACATGAGAAAATGAAAAAAAACCCTTTATTTCAGAATGCCTAGACCTCACATATGGCAAACATTGTAGCTAGAGATGCAAATAAATTAAGAAAATTGAAAAGGAATAAGAAAGGCTTGAATAATTGCTGCCAATAATCTGATTAAAGGCTTGAACCCTCTCATCTTGCACGTGTAAGCTTGTCCTTTGACTCAGTATAAGACTTGTCTGCAAGGAAGAGCTGTATGATTATATAATTAACCAGGATTGCAATGGTACTGATGTTATGTCCTCCCTCATACAGGGAGGGTTTCATTCCAACTGCATTTTAACAGCAAGAAAGTTCTCCCAGAATCCACAACTCTAAGAGCTGCTTTCCCTTTAAAACCTGGACAAAGTTCAAATCCAGTTTAAAAATCTATTTCTTTGCTAAACTGTTTAGAGGTTGTGGGAAATATTTTTCGATACTTTCATATCTTTTTTTTTTTTTTGTCTTCTTTTGTTCCCCCCGAAGGAAAAATGGGTTGTTATGAAGTGGCAGGTGTTCATAGCATCAGGCATGTGTGACGGTAAGTCCTGTTTTCAGATACATAAAACAATGTCCTATTACAGTATCATACAGACTCTCCAGGGGAGAACATGTACACAAGGCAAAACAATGGATTTTGAGATTGATTCTTCAGAAAGGCAAAGCTCAGATTTTACGGTTTGATAAACTCATGGCACTCCCAGTAAGGTAAAGGGAGGTTTCATCTCACATCAGAAGACAGAACATTAAAAGCTTCTTTATCCTTCTGCTTACTGGTATAAACAAAATGAATTAATCTCAAACTGAGGGGTTTTTAATCAGAATGGATTTTCACTGCTGTGCCTTGAAATAAACATATAACCTCAGGTTTATAATTTAGAGAAGCATGTGAAAAGGATGAAAGGACTCAAATGATCATGGTTTTACTGATACATCTTATAAAACAGAGTATTTTGGTATCCAAGGTAATAACTCTGAAAGTTAACTGTAACTTGTGGCTTTTTTCTTCTCCGTTTCTTCTTGTGGTGCCATTGAGCTGCATGTAAGAAGACTACAAAGAGTACACATTTCATAGGTTGGATGATCTCCAAGGTCTTTTTCAACCTTGATCCTGTGATTCTGTGATTTCTTGGCCTTTAAACCCTTCTTTGCATAGGTGCATGGGAGTACCTAGAGAAACCTCCCTGCTTTGGGAAAAGAGAAAATATTTATGAAACTAAAGGCAGCTTTGAGATATTCAAAGTTTGTATTTCTTTCCTCTCAGCTCAAGGTAGCCAATGTCTTGTTACATTTCCCAAATGTTCAGCAAGTGTAATTTGCATAGAGTAGATAGTGTTCCTGAGACATCTTATTTCAGGTGAAGTAGGAACAGGGTAACTTTCATTTTTCAATAAATCACACAATTTTCAACTTTTAGTAAGTAGAGAACTGCATACTGCAAAGGAGACTAGCAGCTTTACTGTGAGAGTGAAGCTTTGGCAGAGAGCACAGCATCATTTTCCTAACACAGAAAGTAAGCACATCAGGGAAATGAGGATAGGAAAAATCCACTTTTACTCTCAATATAAACATAACCTTGTGTCTTCTGGAAAAGCAATACACTATTATCCCAGTCATTAGGCACAACTAATCAGCAAAGGCTGTGGTGATAGTGTGACATAGTTTTGAATAATTTTGAAGTATTCATCAGTTTGGAGGCAACATTTCCGAAATAATACTCATGTAGTCTGGCTACCTGAACACAGAGGGAATTCTTATGAGGCCTTCAAGCTAAATTCTGTGCAGTAAGGTGTGACTATCTGAATGTTTAAATGTACTTCATAAAATTCCAATTTAAAGTCAAAACAGGATTATTACCACAGTCACCATAATAATCCCATCAGCTGGGATATGAAGACAGTGATGCTGTAATTTTGCCTGATGCAGATTTCCCTGGACAGTGAGACCATTAGATGCACGGCTGCAGGTGTCATGGCCCTGCATGTTCCCAGGTGCTGCTGTTTCTCCTGGTCTTCTGCAGAATCCAGGCTCCTCCCTGCCTGTCTCACCTCCTGGTTTTATAGGTGGTGGCAGATTTCCAGTTGCCATGGCACTGTCCTTGTGAGCAGCTCTCCCTTTAGCAGCATGAAACTGCTTTGCGTTTTTGGGAGTCAATCTTTTAATTGTGTTGGTGTCGCAGATGTTTACAAGAGAGAAGGGCAGAAATTTTCAAAGCAGTGATACATTTCATTTTGCAGTGTTTTTGTGCCTGAGATGACTAGGGGTTTGGGTTGGTTTTTTTTTTGTTGGTTTGGTTGTTTTGGGGTTTTTTTTGAGGGAGTGGTTTGTTTTGTGTTGCTTTGGAGTCTTTTTGTCCATGAGTTCCTCAGCACTTAGGAAAGAAATTTGTTTAGATAATTGTAGGGAATAAGCTGCACAGTAAATTCTGTGTGCACACAGGTGCACAGCTGCAAAACAGCAGATGTTCCCCTGGGATGCATAGGCTATGCAAAATCCTCACAACACTTCTGTCTTATGTGGCACTGCACAAAGGGTTAAGGGAAAGTGAGCAGGAGAAATGATGGGAGGGAGAAATTAGGATGCCACTCTTGTGTGTGCTCAGAGGATTGTCCTTGCTGGGATCAAGAAGGCTGTCAGGGAAGCATGTGAACCTGTGACTATGTGTACCCAGTACTGCTTAAACAGCACCTACCTGCTGGGGACCACAAGTAGTAGCCTGGGCTAAAGGTTGCAAGAGAGTTGCTCAATAGCCCAAACCCCAATTCCAGTGAGCAGGACTCAGGAAAAGCTTAAAAGAGGTAATGTGATGTTGAGTCCAAGCTGTTACTGCTTCTGATGATGTGAGGCTATCATGGCTAAAAAGACTAGCAAAAAGAGAAAAAGTAGCATGAGGGACATAAGCTTGTACCTTCTGCAGACAAGCCTTAATTAACAAAAGGGGACATGTACAGCTGTAGCAAAGTGTGTTTCTCAAGTAGTACTGTTATATTATCAACAACTGTGTGGTCACCAAGAGCCTCAGTGACATGATGGAAACAGATGGAACATGTCAAGATTTATGAAAAGAAAAGTCCAGTTGATCTCCCGTCTGAAAAAGATTTTAAACCCTTTCAGTTTGTAACCCATTCCAAGAACATGATGCACAGCTATCATTTTTCCTTGCAGAGGATACATCCTGGTGTCTGAGGCAGGCAGTCATCATCCAAAGGTTAAATAACTTGTTGGGAATCATGAGGTACTACTCTTATCAGATTTATACAACAGTAAGTGGCTATTAAACTGTATCTTTCTTAGTTGATGTTGAGAGAGACGTCTTACTGCTGCAAGGTGTTTTGCAATTACATTGAATTTTCTATTGTGACTCTGTAATTAAAGATTTAATGAAGTTATCAGAGTAAAATTGTTATCTACTGAGTGGTCTGATTAGATGACTGCTGTAATAATTTTGATCTCTTTCGTAAACAGCTATGTTTTTTACCCACATGGAATATATGCTTTGGGTATGTCCCACAGGAATCTGCTTCACACTTTGAAACAGAATGGTTCCATTATTTAAAATGTTGTATTTCATTATTTGTTTTATTTAAACATTGGATAATATCTCTGTTAAGAATCTCTTGCCATCTCAGGTTTGCTGTTCCTTTTCCTATGTGCTATAGGAAACATAGTCAAACAAGGTATAACATTTCATTAGATGATGGATGATCAAAGCTATAACCAAACCACTGGAATATCATACAGGTCATGGTAATAAGTCCTAATCATAGCAAAAAAGGTCCAATTTTACAATCAAAGCAAGAATCTTGACATTTTCCTCTGTCACACTGTTGATAATAATACTGTATTATGACAGGCAAAATACTGATGTCTAGTATTAATCAATTTGTTTCAGAGTTGTAGGTTACATTCCACAGGCTTTACGCTTTTTCATTAAAACCAGTAGTTTTTTTTCCTTTGACTCCAGCAATCACAGGACTTAGTCCCTTGTGACTTTTCTCCCTGTTTTCTAATCACTAAGCTGCCTCACATGTTGAGCCAAGCAGTGTGGTTATACCATTACTCTACCTAAATAAGCTGTGTGTATAATTGAAACAGAAAATGCCCAATAAGAAACTGCCAAATGAATTTCTACTGCTTTCTCTTACAGAAAAAGAAAAAAAAATAACCTGACATACTGCCATTACTATTGCTGGTGTCATGACTTCTGTTCACAACTACCATTGCATGAGCATGATTGCTGCAATTTGACTGCTGGGAAGTCGTGTTACAAGACTCACAGCGGGCTGTTGGGCAGTTTCATAGCACATTTCTTTCTTTGTGACACTGAACAATACAGAACTAGTAGTGCTATTAGTGTAAATACAGCCATCTCCAATAAAGGTGGCATAATAAGGGATTAGCAGACCAGACCTGCTGGCAAAGAACTTCCAATTTAAGGCACATAAGCAAATAGAGCAGGAGCCAGGGAGGCAACTGCTCACAGGTGGAGTACGTCTGAGAACAGATGGGTTTTCAAGACCACCTCAAAAAAATAAAGGAAATAAGAATAAGCTTCTTTTTTCTTTTCTTTTCTTTTTTCAGTTTCTTTTAAAATAACATTATGCAGTATTTTTATGAAAAGAGGTAAATTAGAAACCGGGTAACTTTCATTAACCTCTGACAAAGCTAGGAATATGGAAAAAGGTGAATAACATAAAAATGCAGATGTATGGTAGTAAGTTATTGGTTTCTAGTGAATTTTCATGTGAAGATTATCAAACTTCAGCAGTAGGTCTGGATCTCATGCTTGCTACTTTATGTAGCATTTTCCTACATTATGCTCAAATTCTGAATTTAATCAGAAAACTAAAATATTCACTGACTTTAGAACAATCAGAACAAAAAATCTGGTGTTCCTGGAGGTCTGCTTAGGTAATGATCACTGATTGTCAGTGATGTTTCTAACCATCAGTGACTCAGAGAAGAGTGTTATGTCCCACATTTATTCCCTGAGTAAGACACACAGTGAATCTTTTGCAGGGTAATGAGAACAGCATATTCGATCAGTTGATATGAAAAAATAATTTCTCAGAGAAAAGAGGAAATGTGGGAGGTTCACAACCAGTGCAGTTTTTACCTAGGTTAGATGGCCAGAAGTATCCAAGAGACCTGGAAAATGAGCTGGAGCAGCTGCCTGGCTGCCCTCTGTGGGGGCTGTAGTGTGGCATGGGTAGTTCAGGAGGAATGACCTCTGCCCTTCTTTCTTTGGGCACTCTGGCAATTTCAGGAAATAGTCCATCCAATATATGCATACCCTTCTACTTCATCACAGCTTGAGATCTTTGAGCAAAGAGCAGGCTATATGTTTGGGAAGTGTCATAAATATTTCTATTGAGCAAAGAGCAGGCTATATGTTTGGGAAGTGTCATAAATATTTCTATTACCTTTTTTTCTTAGGTGTTGCACTAAAAATATCACAAGTTTGAAGCAAGCACAAAATGTTACTAGTATGTCACAAAGAATAACTGTACAATTTGAAATACATAATTTCCTAATATATTACTTTTGTAGCGGTGCTTACTAGCTATGGAAAGAAGGAATTCCCTGGGGGAAAAAAAATCTCTTCTCAATGTGATTTTGCTTCTGTATTTAAATTGTAATTTATATCTAGGGGAGGACACAGAGAAAATATGGGAGAAAGGAAATGATTTTTTGGTTAGCATGTGGATGACTTTGCATTTTTTTTTTCAAAAGGCTAGTTGTTCATCAGAAATGTGAACTATTTTGAAGTGCTGTGACTGGAAGCCTCAGCCATTTGCTCAAAACACATTTTAATATCATCCATACAGTTTCTGAGCTTTACAGAAACAGCAACCAGTGCTGACCAGCTAACCAGAAAGTAACCTCTGTACATGGAGGTGAATATAAAGATTTTCTACATTTTCTAGTGAATCTTTATGTCACAGCTAATCACACAGATCAAGTAAAAATGGAATTAATTGACGTCACTCCATACTAAAATCTTAATGTAACCAGAAAACATATGCCTAAGGAGCTCACCGATCTTAATGATTTCTGTGATTTCTTATCTCTTACACCTAAACTGCATAGGAAAATTAAGGAAAAATAAGGAAATATGCTCAGTAATGTGTTCCAAATAAATTCTGCCTCATGAAAACTGTATGTAAAGAGTAAGGAAAATTAGCCATCTTTCCCTAAGCAAATCTGTAAATGAAAATGTGGCAATCCTATTTTGCTACTTGTCAATTAAACTCTCCTTTTTTTGGTGCTATTTCTAATGTGTTGGATGTGGCATTGTGCTGAAGAATGCATTTGTGGTAATAGGAGCGTTAAGTGCTAACATTGTGTCAACACAATAGCTCTGGAAAGAGAAGGTAAAGAATATTCTGAGCTGGAAGGGACCCACAGGGATCATGTGTTAAAGTAGCCAACCTTTCTGATCTAAAATGTTCAAACCATACTTTAAGTTATAATTGCTATAAAATTAATGTGAGGTTTCATATTGTCATGAACCCTCACTAGCTCAACAGTACTTCTTATTTGATATTTAATCCTGTGTGCAGTTTACAGTTACAAATCCTCAGGTAGTATGCAAATGTATTTTACACTGTAGAGTGCCAGCCACAGAAGTCCTCATACCACCTTCAAAAATCTAAACATGATGCTATCTGTTTCATCACTTTTGTCAGGGAAGCACTTCTTGCCCAGGCAATTCTGTACTGGGAATTAAGGGCTGTTTTGGTTAGGACACATCCATGTAAGTTTGCAGCTTAGCATTATTTGGATCTGCATTTTTGTGCTAATATTTCTCTTTATTTTTAATTCTGACCTTTTATTATCAGTCATATCACTCACTGTACTTTCTTATTTTAGTTGAGAAACAGAAGTACCAATGGAGCCTGAAAAAAGCTGTTTCTGCCTTTCCAGGCTGGGCAAGTAACACAGTCTCATGAGAACAATGAATCCTATTTTGGTATCCAAAATCACTTAAATAGGTCAGGAGGAGATCCAAGCCTGTGCATTGTATTTCAGAATCAGAGAATCACAGACTGGTTGACACTGAAAGGGATCTCTTGAGGTCATCTAGTCCAGCACTCCTGCTCAGGCAGGGCCACCTAGAGTGTTGCTCTGGATCATGTCCAGATGGTTGTTGAATATCTCCAAAGACAGAAACTCCATAACCTCCCTGAGCAATCTGTGTCAATGCTTAGTCAACCTCACAATATAAAAGTGTTTCCTGATGTTCAGAGGGACCATTCAGTGTTTCATTTTTTCATTGGTTTTTGGCATGTCACTGAGTGTCACTGAACCTGGCTCCATCTTCTTATACCCTCTTTTGGAGTGTTTATTTCCATTGATGAGATTCCCCTTCAGCTTTATTTATCCAGCTGAACAGTCACAGCTCTTCCAGTTTTCAGTCACCAGACACTTCTAGTTGCCACAGTCAAGATTTTTTGGAAGTGGCTTCACAATGATGTCATAGCATGTGGAACTTCAATAAATCCAGTTTAGTTAAGTATTACTTGACATGATTCTCTCTCAAAAAGGGTGTATCTCTCTTGCTCCAGACTTCTCCCATGGTCTCTGCAATCTGAGAACTCCAAAGGCCCTCCTGTCTACTAAAGACTAACGCATTCAGCAATTCAGCCTTTTCCATGTCCTGTATAACCAGGTTCCCTTTCTGCAACAGGCCCCACTTTTTCATCACCTATGTATCTACATACTTATTATATGTAGTTATTAAATGTACTCACCCTTCTTGTCTTTGACATCTTTGCTGCATTAAAGTCTATTTGGGTTTTTGCTGTCCTAATTCCTTGGATGTTTGTACAGTATTTCTGTATTTTTCTAAGTTTATCTGTATTTGTTTTCACCTTCTCTACACTTCCTTTTTGTGTTTGAGTTTGGCCAAAAGCTCTGTGGTTATCCATGCAGGCCTCCTGGCATTTTTGCCTGGAGGTGCTGCTCCTGAGTTTGGAGGAGGCAACTCTTGAACATTAACCAGCTATCTTGGGCCTGTCTTCCCTTCAGAAGATCATCCCATGGGACCTCTCAAGCAGATCTTTGGAGAGGCCAGAATCTGATATCCTGAAGTCTAGGGTTGTGATCTTGCTTTTTACCTTCTTCATTGACCTCAAGAGCCTAAGGGCCACAGTCTCACAGTCACTGCAGGCAAGGCTGTTGTTAAAACACTCTATCACACTGTGATCTTAAGATGCTCATTCATGACACTTTCAGACTCACATTTCCAAAAAATCCCTAGTTATTAATGAATATAAAACCCAGCAGAACATCCTTTCTTGTTAGCTGAGCTGGTTTTGGTTGAGTTTTATTCAAAATGAGCTTTCAAATATTGACATTGCAGACATATTCTGATTGCTAAAGCCATTTTCTTGTATGATCATTCAGATGTCACTCTGGGAGTCAGAGTCACACCACCCAAGATTTCAACTGCTGGAACCAAAGCCCTTTGCAGTGAGTGCTCCAGTGAACTGAAGGTGTCCTGTTTGACTGTCTCCACACCTCACATCTGCACTGTCAGACAAGTTTCTGTTCCCGACTTGACCCTGGTTCCCACAGCAGAATGAGACCTCTGGTTCTCCATAGTAATAAATTGTGGAGAAGCAACAGTTAGAGCACAATCTGGGTGCCCCAGGAGGGACCCTGAATAAAGGAATCCTTGACCCTTGCAGTCATTGCACACTCTCTTCACAAACGCTTCACGTTCTTTTCATGTGCCTCTTAGTCCAATGGTTTTATTTAGTCCGAGGACTTCTCACTGCTCATTGGATCCTAGAGAGGCTCTGGGCAATGGCTGTCATTCCAGGATTGTGCCCTTTGTTAGGCAGAAGTTCCTTCACAGCTGGTTGTTTTGGGCTGAAGCCTTTTCCCACCAGCCAGGCCACAGCCTGCAGCTTGCATTCCAAGCTACCTGCACTAGGTATGTTCTGCAAGATTGATGTTCCAGAATAAGTTTAATTTCAAGATGTCATGTTGGGAGATGATTGTAATTGTTGAGGCAGATCAATATGGGGTGCTGGGGAAAGCAATGCCTGATATGAGAACTCAGCAGTGGTACTCCTTGTCTCAGGCAAAGGCAGCCAATCCCCAGGTGATTGCCTATACCTTGCATCTGCAGAAACTTACTTCCTAGGACCTATGGGGCTTGCAGGAATCTTTACAAAAATCTGTGTTTAAAATGATTCTTTAGCTAAAGATAGAAATAAAATGGCAGATAAAGTTAGTAAAAAGAGGAGGAAAGTGTCATTTCTCAAACATAGGAGTACACTATGACTACAGAATGATAGAAATATGTATGAGGATCAATGCAATACGTGCTTTTAAAATTTGACACCAAAAAGATTAACTGAGTAAGTCTGAACCTTTTTCATTGGGTAAGTCTGCTTCCTCAAGAGAATTCACTGGTGACCAGCAATCCTTCATTAAATAAACTGCTGTTGACCTGGGACAACATTATTGTATTTTACAATACTGCTAAGCTTGCCAGGCATAAACTACCCTAGCTGTGCAGATGCCAAGCAAGCATAACAGGTGAGCAGCTTGTTACTTCTCTGAAAGCAAAATGGATGCCCAAATCCAGTCTATAAAAATATACACTAGAGGGCTTTTTCTCATCGGGCCCCCAAGAGGCTATTTTTACAGGGGAAAAAGTTTTTAAAGAAGTGTGATGTTTATGTAATCAGCATCAGGAGTTTGTATTGCTTACTTTTTCAGTGGTTATTTGTTTTCAAATAAATTCCCTGTTAAGACAAGTAATATATTTACATGAAGATATTTCTAGAAAATGCTTTCTCTGCCCTTACCCAAATGTTACTTTCATTCTTAGTTTCACATCTGTTAAAACTGACCTATTACAAACTACCCAAATGATTGCATTGCTTGGACTCAGGAGGAAAATGTATTTTGTTATTGCAGCAGAAATATTTAATGCATTTTTTTGGTCTAAATAAAATGCTCAGCTGATAATTATGTGAATACAGGAATTGAGAAATAATAATAAGTTTGTAAATCAAACTGGATTAAAAGAAACCCTATAAACTCAAAGTACAGCTCAGATCAAGAAAACTTCAGATCAGGTTATTTAAAGGACAACTGATATGTTCTTGTTTAGATAAATGTGAGATCTAAATAACTCCCCTGTATTTCTGTGTGAATTGATACATGCAAGTAATCAAGGCGATCACCAAACCACAGCTGAAATGTAATGAGTAGATTTATTACATTAGATCACTACCTGAAGAGTTCCTAGACACCACTGTGCTGTGGAAACACAGGAAATTGGGTTGCAGGCACAGCTAGGCTTGGTCTGATCCCAGTGGGGCAGGGGACCCACTGCCTGTCCCGGAATGCCAACAGGCCTCACTCACTGTGCATCACTGTCCTGTGCTTTTGTGACCTCTGAGGTTTTTGGTCTCTTTCCCAGCAGGACACCCAAGTCTGTCTGTTAGAGGTGCCTCTTAAGTTTCTGATAACTTCTACATTATCTCTACAGAAGTTCTGCTTCTCAAAACAGGATAATGTGCAGCAAATATGTGAAGTTTATGGATATTCTTAGTCTGCCCAGACACGAGGTCACTTTGTGCAAACCTATCATCTTCCTCATCAAATCCTGCATTTTTAACCTTTTCCTCCCAACAATATTACACTAGTTGCAAAATCTGTATTAACTGAGTGAAATAGGTTTTCAAAATGATATGTGAAGTGAAGGATGTGTGTGAGCTGACATAGACTGGCAGCCAGGACAACCACAAAACCACAGCCGAGATGCAAAGAGTAAATCTATTTCATTGCTTCGTTAACCAGGGTGATCCCAAGGCAGTGCATGGACAGAGACATTCAAGCAGGAGCACAGCCTCTGTCAGGCTCAGTCCAAACTGACAGGCGGCAGGGAGTGGGTCTGCTGTTTCCACCAGTTTCTCAAGGGCCCATGCACATGTAGTTCACCATCAAGCGGTGATCTCTCACTTTTTTTTGATCTCTGAACTTTGGTCCTCTTTCTCCCCAAAATAAGATTCTTGAGCAGGTCTATAAGACTGCCTCCAAGTCTCTCCAAATACCTATGCTATCCCTACACAGAAATTCTATTTCTCAAAACAAACAGAGGGTAAACAGCAGTAGGTATAAGATATGGGGCTCCCCACACTGTTATTCTCCAGGCCATTCTCCAGGCCATTCTCCAGGCTGCATTCCCAGCTGCAAAGTCACCTTTCTTCCATTTTTAACCCTTTTCTCCTAACAGAAGGGATTTTGTAGGGTAGCCCTATGTTTTGACTGATTTATTTTTAAAAATACCAAAAATATAATTGCTTCACAGCATAAATAAAAATCTAGGGCCACAGAAATTACTGTGTTGAATCAGAACACTGTTTCAGCTCTGATCAAGAAGTCCTTTAGGTATCTCAAAAAGACACATTGACATGGTTATCTTTGGAACAGTCTGTTGTAAATCATGCTGTTCAACAATTTGACTCATGCCCCCAAACCTTGAAGGTTCTTATATTTTTAATAGTAACCAATCTGCAATGCTGGATGATCATACTATTCATATTGATAAGGAGAGTGGAAAAGAACATCATTTTACTCACTTGATAAGGACGGTAGAACAAAACAGCATTTTATTCTTATCAAATAAAGGGAACAATGTAGCCTTGAAGAAGCAGACAAAACAGAAGTCATGCAAAACACAAGCAGGAGGCCAGCTCAGCTCTGCAAGGCTCACAAAGTAGAGGTTATGGAAAATAACGATATTGCACTTACTAAAAAGCAGGGGTCAAGGACCAGCCACATTGAAAGGACACCATATGCTACAGACCACTAAAGAAGATCCCAAAGAACTATATAAAGACTTCCAACAAGGGGTGTGACTCTGTAAAGTGAAGCAATATCTATACATCAAGTAAGCAGGGGTATTTGATGAATATGTAATCAGTGTGTATGATAAAAACTTTGTTTACCCAATGCTAGGGGACCCAATTAAACAAAATTAGGAATAAAGAAGGATTGATTGCTAATACTCCAAACTATGTCAGAAAGTTTGGCCAATTTCAGTATCAATATAAATACATAGAATCCACCGAATCTAAGGTATTTTCTGGACAGTCTCTCCATTCAAATCAAGTGTACAAGACAAGGTAAATACATTACCTAGCAGAAGTACCTGATTAACTGTCTTGGTTTGAAAGACAGGCGTCTGCTAGGGAGGGGCAGGGCCTCCCTAGGAATGGAGAATTCAAATCCTCTCCCTCCGAATTATTATAATTTAGAAAATTAAAGGGGCTTTCAGGCAGAGGTAAGGGGATAGGAATAACAATTCTTTACTAGTATGTGTAACAAGGCAAACAAACAAAAACAGCTACAGCATTAAAAACAAAACAGAACCATGAACCTCGAGGGCTTTGTGAAACAAAGGACAGGGCAGTCTGATCTCTTGGGACTCCAAGAGCACCAAGATGGAAAGGTGGAAAATCCTGGGCTGGTGCATGATCAGGAGCTCCCCGGATGGTAGCTGGAATGGCTGGAAAGGATGTCCCAGCAGAGCAGGGGGAGTGCAGGGCCACAGAGTAGCAAAAAGGCTCAAAGCAGTGCCAAAGAAGTGGCAGCAGCAGGACAGGGCCGGCCCAGCTCCAGCAGGGCAGGGGGAGGCGAGCTCAGAGTTCCGGGGCCCACGAGCAGATGGTGGTAGATTTCCCAAGACCAGACCTGGTGCTGACAGTGAACTCCTCCCGCAGCAAGCAGCAGCCTGGCCGTCCTCTCTCCGATGCCGAGAGAAAGAGAGCCAAGCAGCCCCCAGCCCTGTCCTCTACCTGCCCCAAAACTCCCGTTATCTCCCCCCCAGGTGCTACAACTCCTTTCCTTTGGCCCCTCTGTTCTGCCTGAGTAGCTACAAGTACCTGGTAGTCAGTTTACTAGCAACTTATGGGAAAAATTCTATAAGTAAAAAAGGAACAAATCTATTCCCCAACATTAACTTATTTTCTTTCAGTTACATGTCTATTTTTTCTTTTCATAGAATCACAGACTGCTCTGGGTTGTGAGGAATGTTGAAGATCATCCAGTTCCAACCCCAATAACTCTTGTGTTTTATACCTGTCTTGAAATTAAGAACTATCCAAACCTCACGATTATTTGTAAGGAACATCTTAGGATGTCTCCTATTCCTGCTACATCCTTTTAGACATGTTTGAAAGCAGTCGTAGTAGTTTTGTGTAAGAGCACATTACCAATATTAACTAGAAGTTGCAGCTGTGGTGAGGATTTTACTGTGTTCTGCATGCAGCTGAGTAATGCCTAGCACACCATAGGTCAATGACATTAAAATCTACATTTTGAGAGAATGTTATAGTATCAGGTAACTTAGCTGTCTCATTACTTTCAAACAGTATAGGAGTTCTTGCATAAAGAGAAAATCTGTGTTCCTTCTATTTACTCTGTTCTGATCTGGTATGTGGGTGGCTTTGCTCCTTGTCCTCCCCATGGGTCAGCTGGGGTGGAGCCAAGCGCCTCATGCACATGGGGCACACACTTCTGTTTCCAACACATAAGGTACCTAGAGGAAGCAAAAGGAAAAATAGGATGGATTTTAGAATTGGCTTTCAGAGAACTACCTTCATTCACACTGAAAATCTATAGAAAGGCTAAAGGTGTTAATTCTCCTAAGGAAAAAAAAGATTTCAAAGGGCCCAGTGAATCCCTTTAACTTGAAGAAAAGTCATCAGACTGAAGATGGAACAAACCCTAGAAGAAAAACTCACATTCTTAAAGCTTACCAGACTAACATCAGTGACATCATCTATTTTGGTTTTCAACTGAGAGTTGTGTGTCTGAACATGAAAATACTCTGAGGGGGAATAAGAAGCACAGAAGTCTCACTTTTGCTGGCTGTGCTTGTACTAACAGGACCTGCCCTTTGGGTGGTATTCTGGCTGTTCTGCTGTGCTCAGATGCCCCGGGAGGCTGTGCAGTCCTGCAGGGCACTGCTGCACTGGGACAGCTCCCTTGCACACATGTCATCAAACTAATTTTCATCCTTTTTAATTTTCTTCTCAGAAACCTAGCCTGGTCTGTGGTATAGGAATTTACCGATCTTTTTTCTATATGTACCTCCCTTGTTAGCAGCTTTTTACCATGCTCAGTGGTTGTTGGATATGTGATGTATTTTTATTGCTGCAAGACTGACATCTCTGCTCCCACTTTCCTCATTGCTGACAAATAGGGAAATAAAAGAGTCCAGAGAAAACCAAATAAAAGAAATACTTCTGTGCAGTGTGGTGCTATGCATTATCCTTCTTTGTATTCCTGGTTGAGTCATGGCAAGTTGCCCTTTCTGTTTGCTGGATGGAGAGGCAGCAAGAACTGGGAAGGATGAGGTTACCCAACTATCTTTCACTTCAATACATTCCATTTCCTAATTATTGGTAACATTTGCTGGGGGGAAAAAGCTTCTCCAGAACAGACTTTTCAAGTTTTTCCACTTTTTATCCTCTCACCTTTTTAGCATAAAAATTCTCATGACGTTGGAGGTAATGTGTGCAAGGTTCCCAATACTTCCCCATACTTCTGTTACATTGCAAAAGCAGGAAATGTTGTGTGGGTACAAAGGGTGCAAGAACACAAACACCGTTCTCCAAGCACTCTCCGGCTTGTGAGAACAATAACATTTCTCCAGACTAACTGATTGTGCTGTGTATACACAATACTTGCTTTCTCTCCTAAGTACCTACAACAAGAAAGGGAACAAACTGTTTGTCATCTGAGTATATTAGTGTTGGCATAGTCAATTTTTCTATGTCAGAGCAAAGCTGTAGCTAATGCCACTAGAAACACCTTCCTGCCCACACATTAGAGAAGCATCAACTCCCTGATCCAGAATGAAGCCCCAGGTTACAGTTTTCCAGCGTGGAGTGCCCTTGTAGTTCAGTTAGTGCCATTTTTTGTTAAGCACCATGTGAATTAGAGGATGTCTTAATTCTCCATCAGGAGAAGGCTTCATTCTGAGTACAGAAACAACACTAATGTTTTACCATTTTCTGTGTGCTTTTCAAGTCTGCCAAATTGCCTACACATACAGATCACCTTTGTTTTGTCATACAAGATACTTTCTTTCTTAATTAAGCTTTTTTCAATATTTCCTTCCTTCCTTCCTTCCTTCTTT
>VZDJ01000026.1:669084-707827 GCA_008694505.1 Cyanoderma ruficeps | reverse complement strand
CCCCCCCCCCAGTATTGGCAGACATCTAAGGAGAAAAAGGCTGATCTCTTCATATGAATTCAACATATGAATGTGGATATTTGTCTTGATTTTTTTTTTCTAACATCTGAGATCTGACATACTGGGGAATGCTGCAAGCTTGTAAACATTTTTCAGTGCGTCACATTTGTCTGCCATTGAGGAAAAGGACTTGGCAGGAATATTCACGGAGTACTCCTGAGAGCTTCCTCTGCTTTGCTTTCCATTGGTGAACAACCCACAACTCTCAAATAATTTGTAGGTACTTTCGTACTGGGACAATACAGTCAGGATGCAAATTACTAAATGGTTGGGCACTTGCTTTTTTTGAAATATGGCGTAGGTCTTCTTTATGGATCCTAAGACCTTGGATTTTCAGGTGGGATTAGATCCTGCATCTGCTTTGTCTTGGTTACCTCAAGAGCTCCTCACTGCAGAAAGTACCCCATGGGGCAGCATGGTCATAATTCTGGCACATTGCAGCTCTGAGCATGTGCCACAGTAACTCAGCCTTCCCCTTACACAGGTTTGACTAAGAAAGGTCTCAGCCCCTTCCTGCTTCAGCAAGGAATATTGCATATATGCAATATATCAATTACCTTGTAAAATTTTCTCACAATTTGGTCTTTAAAATCTAGAGTCTTTTTAAAGGAGAGTAGATAAGCACCTCCAGTAACTTTGAGCAATAATTTAACTTCTCTGCAGGACAGATACACATCTGACATCTCCACAGCTTCCCAAAGTCTGACTTGGCTTTTATGAGTTGTCCCATTTTACAACTGTTTGTGTTTTACCATATGAGCAAGTTGGTAAGTCCTTCTGTTTCCCATCTGCTAAATCTTGGTTCCAGAAAGCCACAGCACGAGAGGCACAGTGGTGCATTCCTTGTCCTTTGGGCCTGCACAGGCAACAACCTCTCAGTGTGGGTACATGGTAGCCTCTGTGAACTGGACAGCCTTCAAACCAAGAGAGACTGAGGAAAGATTGTGCAACATAAACCAAACTAGCTGAATGCATCAGAATTTCAGATTGATTTTGTAACCATCCTGTTGTGACCAGGATGGTCACAGCAAGATCTCAAAGTGTCACTTGTGTCACTTTGAGATCTTGTTGTGGCTATCCTGGAGTGCCTTTCACAGCTGCTTTTTCATGACTTCTCTGATCTCCTAAAATAGCCTGAGATTCTTTTTTCTTTTTTCTTCAAAGACAAGTTCCTTTGCCCAAGGAAGTCTATATTTCAATCTTGTCTCATGAAGAATTATACTACTCATGCAAAGGACATACTTACTTTGGAAAATGGATTTAAATATGTCTACCAGTATTTTCTCCTACACCTTGAATTATACATGGCCTCCTTTGCATGGAAAGGTTTGGCCACGAGATCATGCCCCTAACTCTTTTTTAACCAGAGGAGAATTTGTGATTTACTCATATAAAGAAAAAGAAAACTGTGAAGAAGAACAGTAGGAAGAGCCACTTAGTTCTGCCCTTTCTAAATTAATATCTGTGTATTGTTCCTGTCTTTCATTTTTACTATTAAATGTACCATAAGTTCTTTCATCTGTAAGTAGTATATTGCTTTCAGCTGATTTTGCTAAAGGCTGGAAGTTAGAACCATGACGAAAGTATTTCATATCCTTCAAGCCAAGTCTCTATTTCATGACATGCATGACAAAACCCCAAACCAATTATTGTTACACTGAGCTCATCAGTGAGATCCCTGGAAATGCGGTGGGAGTTTTTACCAGACAGGCTGAGCCATGCTGGCAGGTTCTGGAGGTACAAGGTGTAAACAACACAGAGTTTCTCTGTACTTATGGTTTTATCTTGGTACCTAATATTGACAAACCCTTCTTTTTCTTCTTTCTTTTTTTCTCTATTTTCTTTTTTTATTTTCCCAGACCTTCTGCTACTGACAGTGGTAACTTAGATCTTCTGCAATTTTGAAAACACTTTTCAATAGATTGCTAGTTAAATCAAGATATTTCTCTGACTTTCAAAGATCATAATGCATTGGGAAGAACACAGATTCAAAACAATTTTCTTTGAGGGAAGAAATTATAGAATTAAAACTTTACTTGAATTATAAATGTGAGTCCATTTTTACACCACATGAAAGCTTTGGTGTGGACATGACATCTAAGGACAGAGACAAAAATAAGGGACACTGTTAAGATCTCATAAAAAGATGAAGCAAAATATAAACTGAGAAAATTACCCAGGATTTAAGCAGGTACCTACAAACCAGTAATCTCTCAAAGTAAATGCACCTGGTACATGTGACATAGAAGGAACTTTAATTTTAAGTAATGCAGAAATTAAAAGGAATTCACCTTTTCAGGGAAACAGATGATATGTTTTTTAGGTTGTTTGAAATAATAGCATAGATGAAGTTAGATTTGGAGTCATTTGTTTTCACTTGGTTAATGGCTGGAAGAAACTTCCACTTAGGCCTAATTATATTTTTCTTTGAGTTGTGCTGCTTATGAACAACTACCTCATTATATCAATCTTAAAAGATGCACTAAACAAAATGAAGGGGCAGCAGCTTGTGTCATAGAGCTAACTAATGACAAGAAATCCACAAGCATGCAGCCAGACTTCCTTTGGGGACAGCAATACACACCTCTCAGACAACTGGGCTATGAAGATCACAGGATCAAAGATTATGCCGAGTTGGAAAAGGCACAAGGAGGATCACTCAGTCCAGCTCTTAGCCTTGCACAGGACATCACAAGAGCCACACCATATGCCTGAGAGCGTCGTATAAACACTTCTTGAACTCTCTGAGGCTGGTACTGTGACCACTCCCCTGGGGAGCTGTTCTGGTGCCCACTCACTCCCTGGGTGTGGGTGACCTGTCCTACAGCAAAGGAAGATGCAAAAAAGGGAGTCTGCATAAGGGTTGGATGATCCATGAAAAAAATAGGCCTAGTATGTGCTAAGCACTTTTACAGGAGACACGTGCAAAGCTGGAAGTACTGCTGCCAGTGCTTTCTGAAGGAAAAACCAGCATGCTGAGAAGACCTGGGACTTCATCATGCTGCTGATCATCCCCTGCTGATCAGACATACGTCCTCAGCACATCACTGACAATCTAGTGTGGGAACAAGAGGCCAGATGTGGTTGGATTCAGGGACTGTTTGACAGAATCAGAGGAAATCCCCGTGTGACATTGTGACATCAGTGATCCTTACTGTAGAGAGCTACTGCTGGCACATTTTAACCGTGCTGTAGAAAGTCACAGGCATATTTTGTCAGAAGACACCCCCAAGTGCTCGAGGTTAGAAACTACATGGAAACTTTGCTATAGGAGGAGCTGTTATGCAATCTATCAATTACACTGTACAAGTTTTTGTCCATGCTATAACGTAGGGGGTTTTTTGCATCGCCAAAACAAACTAATGGCATTCCACAATTTTAAACTATAGATCAATTTGAAAACCCTTCAAACCCCTATGATTTTCTAAAATATAACTAGAAAAATGGAAGAGAACAGAAATGAGGCTTCCAGGAATTAAGTATTCAGAATTAATTCTAACATTCCAGGTGACTGTGTTTCAAACTAAACATATTCCTGATGTGAGTACTAACACAGTGCTAGTGTCTATCGACACCATTCAGTTGAAAAATTGGCTTGTTTCATTCAGGGAATATACAGTACAGCATACTGTACTTCATGTATGAGATCTGCACATGTCCAGGGCCTGGGCTGACTGAAAAGATCAGCTACTACTCTATTTTATGCTTAGGAGTAAAATTATTGTGGACAAGCCTTCTGAAGGAGAAAAGGTCTGCTCTGACCCCTTCAATTAGGAGTAAATCACCCTAACATCTGCTTTGCTCCTCCTGTGCTTCTTTCATCTCAGCATGCTCTTCTTTCTCCACCTGCAGTGCTTTCAACCCAGCTGGTCCCAGTGTCCCCCACCCTCTGCCAACCCCACTGCCAGGGCCTGGAGCAGCAAGCCCTGATGCACAGGCTGCCTCAGGAAGCCTGGAGGTTTCTACAGCCTAGCTTCCTGCTGGGAGTTTCAGCTGCTTGGGAATTCTGCAGAGCAGTCAGGGAGATTTATATGGAGGTCAAGCTGCTGTTGGAGGTGTTTGTCCTACAAACTGTGCAGGAAGAATTGCTTCAAGATTTAATATGGTTGGCAGAATTTGCTGAGGTACTCTGCCAGCAAGAGCAGAAGTCACTACCCAGACAGGAGGACGTTCAAGTCGCTAAAAGTAAATGGGATCATGTCAATACTGCTTTCAGTGTGAGATAGAATCATCCTCAGCAATCAAAGCTCAGACCTGAAATAGTCTGATCCCAAAGGATCCTGCTGGGTTTGACACCAATTGGAGCAGCCTTGTTAAAAACACTTTACACATTGCTGGAAAACATTGTAAAGTACATATTGAGGAGGGAAGACACTGGGTACCACAGTCTTTTCCATGTCATCTGTTACCAGGTCCCCTGAATCATTCAGCAGCAGGCCTGTATTTTCTCCAGTCTTCCTCTGACCCTTGGTTAGGTACCTGACCATACAGAGTCCCTGCGAATGGCTGCTCCAGATAAGAACTCTGGTCTGTGTTACAGAATGGAAGCCCCCTGCAAAGTCAGCAAGAAAATATCCATTCCATCTATGTATAATTTGCTGCTGAACTGAAATAATGCAAGTGCCGAGCTCTTTCTTCTGGCTTCATATTGCTTCTGAGGTGGGCTGTTCTCAGTGGCTTGGATGCACTCAGCAGCAAAATGGTTAAAGATTGCTAATTGTTTTTGTTAGGTTGATAAGCAGTATGCCTCATATATTGTACAGCCAATACTGCTCTGCCCATTCCTGGTAGTTCCTGTGCCCTTTTTGTGCAAAGAAACCCCCCCACTCTGCCTGCAGTCACATGTATCTGATGAAAGGCTTTCAACCCTCTTCTAAACTTCCTCAGCTACAAATTAAGGACATTCATCCTAAACAAAAGGATGAGAGAAGGATAATTCCCAAGCACAGAGTGCTTGGCATACAATATGCCAAATCTTGCTGACTTCCTCAGTTTGCTGCTAATCCTCCATCCTCTCTGGCTCACATGTCCTCACCCACATATGCAAAATACCTTGGAGGATATTTTTAATGCATGTGAGTATAGAGTCTAGTTAAAACATGATTTTTTTCTGTGCCATTGCGTGAAAGCACTGCAGATGAAGGAATCTATGGTTCCTCCTCCATCTTCCTAAGCACAAAATTCAACCCAGGAAGCTACTTCTCTTGTACCTCTCTTGTACCTCTGTTGTTTCTATTAAGACCCTCTGCCTCACTGCTGATCTTAAAGGAGGCTCCCAAAGAATGCGTCCAGCAGGTGCTCTTCAACTGCTTTTGAGAAACAGAAAATATTTTGAAGGGTTGATGATGCCAGTCTTTTCTGCTGTCAAGAGAATCATGCTGTGTGCCACAGGTTCCCTTGCAAATCCTTTTTCCTGGTGAGGGACCTTCTCCAGCAGTGTCAGAACACCAAAACACCATAATGCATTGGGTCACTGACTCACTGCTCTCCATTTAAATAATTTCAATGTGCCCTCTAACCCCCACCACAGTGCAATGGGGAGGAAAATCAAAGTAAAACTTGTATATTGAGATACAAGGATTTAATAAGAAAAAATAAAGTAAAACGCAGTAATAATAGTAGACAATAATGATAATAAAAAGGGAAAAAACAAGTGATGCACAAATCAGTCACTCACAACCCACTGACTGGTGCCAGACTCAGTTCCTGAACCCTGATCAGACCTTCCCCTTCTGGGTAATTCTCTCAGTTTACATATTGGGCCTGACATTCTATGGCATGTGGTATCCCTTTTGGGAATTTGGGCCACCTGTCCCAGCTGTGCTCCCTCCCAGTTTCTGTTCTGTATATCCTCAGTGTCAGCATGGGACAAGGGAAAATAAGCCCTTGACTGAGGGTAAACACAGCTTAGGAAAACCCCAAACATGGGTGTGTTATCAACACCATTCTCATTCTGAATCCAAAACACAGCATTTTAGCAGCTGCTGAGAAGAAACTAATTCTGCTCTGGCTGACACCAGGACACAAGGCAAGGTCAGATTTGCCTTTTCTGTATAAACTAATATATGTAATAAGCATAATAAATGGTATATCATTTTATGAATTGTGATTTTACATCAGTTGTGATAATTTTGATTGACTATTTTTTCAGGTGAGTTTAATATGAACAAATAATGTCAGATCAAGAACATCCTGGGACAAGTTTCTTCCAAGAGACTGGTTAGCTGTTAGAGCCAAACACAAAATGAAAAAAATTGGAACAGCTTTAGAAAATAGAAATGGATTGCAAGCTTGAGTTGCTGGAGTTAACTACAAAACATGTACTGGGTAAATTAGGGGCTTCTCGTGTCTGCATCTAGATGAGCTTTTGCTACTCTGATGCAGTTCAAAAGCATGGCTTACTGTTTGCCTTGTAGAAGTGTGTAACAGGTCTAACACAGTACAGCTGCCTGGGAAATGCATTATTCTTCCCCTTGCTGGCTCCTCTGGCTGTTGTGATGAAAAATGATTCTGGTAAAGCCAGAAAACACTGTTTTTTTTACTGTGTTTAGGAAACCTAAACCATGAACACAATCAGTTTTCTCCTGAGAAACTATCAAATTGTTCTAACTTTAATCTATCAAAATTTTATCTCTCCAGATTTTATCTACTAACAGTTCAAATTATCCTAGTAAGTCCCCTTTACCAAAGTAAAAAAACAAGAAAACAAATTTCTTTGATTTTCTGAGACCTATTACTATTTCACAACTGATTTTTTTTCTCATTTAAATTTCAATCTCATTTCTTTTCTCTTTGTCTTTTATTGTTATAGGAGAGAGGAAAAAATTCACAATAAACTGTTTTGTGTCCTTTTGTGTCCATGTTTTTACTAGATGAACACACCCTTTCACAACAATAAAAATTATTAAATCTATGTGGTTCTCTGTAACATGGACAGTATTGTGATTTAGCAATAACATTTACATTTTTTCAATATTAGTTGATGCACAAAAAATTCTGTTTCTTATCTACCCATCTACATTTTTTTTGTGTTGCAGACTTCAGGGTTGTTGGCATAATATACGTAATTAAAATGACTTCATGTTACATTGTCTGATTTTGTGGTTTTTAGAAAGGAAGAAAAAAGAATCCAATGTTGTGGGAGCAAAATAGTTAATGTCTCATAGGCGTCTACAGGTCTTCCTCCTTAAGAAACATTTGCAGCTAAGGGTCTTGCCAGTCAGCAGGATTTATTTACAAAGGAGTGGATTATTCATAAAAGGAGTAGATTATTTGTAAATGGATGTACTGCATAGACCCTACTTATCTGAAGGATTTGAATCTCTGTTGTTACCTATCATATCCTGCTTATCTGACATGGTTTTGACAAAGGAGTTGTATAACCTGCATGTCAGGTTATCAGCCCTGTGTCTGTCTCCTTTGGACAGAGTTCCTATCAGCAGTAATGGTCATTGCCATTCTGTGCTCTCTCCTATAGCTGTAGTGATAAAATGCTTCTGTTCTGATTTAATCTAAATTGTATTCCAGTTTTTATCTGCAACAGAGACCAAAGAAACCTGGAAGCAGGAAAATAGTATCTGTTCCTCTCAGCTCACAGGGCCACTAAAGCCACCATGACATCAAATTCTACCATCTGCGTGTCCCCTTTTCTGAGCTGTTCTTCTTTCATGCAGCCTGAAGTAGTCCTTTGATTTTTAATAAGAATGCATTACATGATGTGAATTTTTTTACATAGTTTACTGGGTACTTGGGGCAAGAGAAGAGTGATCATTGAAATGACATACTTCTTTGGCCTCTCTCTAATTTGTTTGCACTTTTTGCTTTTCTTTGCGGTCATGTTGCACATATAGCAAGTTAGAAATATACAATCAAATTAGAGGATGGCTTTTGATAACGTAATACATCTAAGAGTCTTTTTTTCTTGATGGAGTGAGGCAACATGTATTGAAAATTTCATAGAAAGAAAGAGTCTGGGGACATACAGATAGTAAGAGGCCAGTAATAGTAAATTCCCTGTAGCACACTGTTCTCCCTTATAAATGGAACAGCTTTAACCTCTGAAAAGCAATCTGCTCCCCATCCCATCCTGTGTGAGCAAGGACTATGGACATGATACAGTAGGAAATCTTGTCTTTAACTATATACATATAGTTATATACTCATATTATGCTGTTGGTCTCTAGGCAGAGTTTAGAAGGCCTCCTGGGACATTCTGAGCATCCCAAAACCTCTGTTGCTAACTGAATAAAAAAATCACAATAGTGTTGTGAAGTTCAAAGCAAGGAGCAGAGATTTTTTATTATGAAATAAAATTGATTCACCCATTTGCACACAAACTGTCATATCCGCATATTTGGAAGCTGCTAGATGTGTATTCCCACTTAGTCTGGAGAGAACTACCTGAGGTAGGACAAAGGGCAAGAGACTCAGCCTTTGCCAGCCTCTTCACATTTCCAGAATTGTCACTGCCTGGGTGTCCTGAGAAGCTGCAAGTGGATGTGAGTTTGATGAAGTCCTGGTGTGAGTGCCACTAGCAGCTGTCAGTCTCACAGCCATTTTGCTGGCTCTGTCTTGTAGCTTTTCAGGGAGGCATGAGTTCTTACCCAGAGAGCCCTCTTGCCAGATATGCCTGGAAATGACTGCCCTTGCCATAGGGACCTGATGGGGCTATGGAACACAGAGAAGAGGCCTTGGTGGCTGGTATTAAACACTGGAAAGAGGCATGAGAAAAGAGATAGAGGGATGGTGTTGGCAGCAGCATCACAGTTACCCCAGACATGTATTCTTGGGCCACAGTGCTCCTGGAGAGACCACTGTATGAGGGTGGCCCACTGTGATGTTGCTCAGTGCTGGATAGTGCTCCAAGTAACACTTGGAGTTACCTTGGTGTGTCCGAGTTAACTGATGTCACCAAAGGATGTACTGATGTTACCAGATGATAAATTGTCTACACCAAGTGAGCTAGCACAATGCTTATTCTTCAAAATCCACTGGCCCGTGGAACTGCATAATGCCCATTGTGTAAGAAGGAGAACTGGAAGTCCACCAGTCCTGGTATTCTGCCAGTTGCACCTGGTGTCAGTGAGCCAGCTGTAACATCGAGGTTGGTCACCAATAAGGATCACCAAAGAGACCTCTAAGACAGAAGAATGCATGCATAAAGGGGAGGGGAAATGTGTTCATGATTTCAGGGAAATGATTATCATATTTATGTTTATTCTGGAAAAATCAATATGAATATGTATGTAAAAATACAGTATATAAACAGAAACTCTCCTGTACTCAGCATACGCAGTATTTGTAGGAGATATCCCTTTGTGCATCCAGCCAAGTAAAGAATGCCTCCTTCTTAATGTATATTGGTGTTAATGAGTTTTTTGTTTTTACTGAATTTTTTGCAACACTGGGATGTCCCTGAGTGACAGACTGTGATATTGGCGAATGATAGATTGTGACCTTACTGCTTTATCTCACCAAGTCTCACCCAGTCAGCTCATGCCTGGATTCCAGCTGAGTCAATTGTTGAGGTTTGGAATGTTGAACAAGGCCTTTGGCCCCAGCGTTGTTTGAGGGGAGTTTTTTATTGCTGGTGTTAGTGACCAGCATCCATCAGAGGAACTTCCTCAGCCTTGACAGGTTCAGGCAGCTGAGGCACCCAGGAGAGCTCCCAGCAGCAGAGGTGAGCTAGAAGGGGAAGTTACCTTGCAGAGCTGGGAGGGCTTATTTCTTGAAGGACCTAGATACTTCTGCCCTTCCCAAGGGCAAGATGATTGCAACACATCTTCCCTTCCTAGTGTGATATCCACTACTGCAGCACTCAACAGCTCCCAGCATCCCACTGCAGTACACAGCATGACCATGGAACTGGGCTACTGCTATCCCGTGTGCCTGGACACCTGGGACAATGCTGCCTATACATGCATCCTGCAGTGGGCTGAGAGCAAGCCCAAGTGCCTCCCCTGCAAGACAGAGAACCTCTCCATTGTGTGCTAGGTGCAGGTGGACCATGACTTTGAGGAACATGTTGTCACCCCATCTGCAGTGTCATCAGTTGTTGGCCACCAGGCAGGAGGACCTTATGGCCATCCAGCTGCCCACAGACCTGCAGTACCAGCACAACAGCCTCTGGAGTACCATCTGCCCCAGGTCTCCTGCAGGTGGCCTCCAGATGCATACCTGGCATTTACCTGGGCATTTTTTTTCCATGACCACCCAGCTTTCCTCCAGTTCTTTCTTCTCTGGGTACATCAGAAACTGAGACTGACCTTTGAGAATCAGCACTTCCATGTAGTGGAGGACTATATAATGTTCACCCTGCACTGCTTTGGGCTGAACATAAATTTCTTGATCCACCATCCAAGATTCAGCCTCAAAAACCACATGGCAAGGTTTTTAGGGAACCTCACCAGTGATGCTGTGCAGCAGTGCAGCAGGGAGGCCCAACATGGGCCAGACCTGGAGAACAGCCATGCTGCTGAGGAGCAGGAGGGCAGCCCCCGGATGCTCGCCCCATCCTGCTGCCTCACCAAGGGGGTCTCTCACACCTGGCCCAGCCCCCTCCAGCAGCCCTGCCACTACTTCTATCATTAGAAAGAAACCAAATCTTATTCCAAGCTATTTTCTTCATGATCTTCTTTTTCTCTAACAGATGAATTATGTTCATGCTTTCAGGCTATCTGCTCCATAGTAATCTTCTTCCCTTTACAGCGTCTTTAATCTTTTTCTCCAGTCATGATGATAGTCCAATCTTTCCATAAAGTGCCAGGTCATACTGTATGACCAGGTCAAAATTATGTCCCATATGGAGTAAACAAAATAAAGTATTTAGTATGTGAATGGAACTAAGTCCATAACCTTAAATAATGCATTCTAATCTAATTAAATAATGTAAACTATTATGCATTTATTTTTTAAAAAGTGTTTTGCATTTCAAAAAAGTAACAGCCTAAAGATTTTCTAATAACTGAATACCATAATCATACTTCATGAAATATTAATACATATATAAAAGATATGTTTTACAAAAAAATTAAAATATACAAACAGGAATCAGGCAATCCACGTGTATTGAACAATCTTTTAAAAAGCTTTTTAGCTTGTACTTTTGAGTTTCAGAAATTAGGAAGCTGGTCCACATGATTGTCAGCCAACAGTGTGTATGTGTTTTCATTAATGTAATCTTATCTACTTTCTAAATCAAGTGGGATGCCAGTGCCATATACTATACCCTCCTTTGTCCTCTGATATCTGTATGACTGATTTGTATGTTAAAAATATGTTAGTCTTAACAGAAACAATGTTTCTATTGCAGAGACTACATGACAATGTCAGATAAATGTTACAGACATTTTTGCTGTGCACTGTATATACTGTATTTAGGAGCATATGGAAACATCATTAAGTTGCTTCTATAGCACTGAAACAGTAATTTCAACAGATTAGTCCTTTCCCTCAGTACAGCCCTATGTCTTGCTGCTCATCGTCCCTTTAAGCATATAAACCAGCAGTGCATAATTGACTTCTTCATCTTTTAACAATTAACTCTCAATACAGAGAGCAAATACACTTTGTTCCAGAATACAGTGCTTGATTTCCTTTCACTCACACGCTTCAAGATAGCTGCAAAGCAAGGTGCTACAGAACTGGGGATCTGTGATATCCAGGAGAAAGAAAGGAGTCTACCTGTATGTCTAGGCACACAGTCACCAGTGACACACTATAGGTGTGGAGCTTCAAGAGAACATCTGCTTGGACAACACAAACATTTTCAGACAGCCTATGCAACCTCCCTACAAGTGATACAGAGGCAGAAAGGATCCAATTGCATACAGGACGTTAGCCAAAATACACAGAAAAAAGGTTGGTAAGAAAATGTTTTCATTTATCATTCAGATGCTGGAAAAAGCACTGGGTATAAACTCATCTAAATTATAATGTCTGCCTTTTATTTATATGTAATTCATTTTACATAAAACAATGTCCACTGCATGCATCAGAGGTCAATTTAGAGATATCCTTTTGTTTGCTTGCATTAAAATTTTCTGAAGCTCTGCTTCAATCAGAGAAACCTCTCAGTCTATTCCTACTAATTATATAGTATGGTGGGCTTTGAAACTCAGATTTTGCTGCCTGTTGGTTAGATTGTTTTTAGCAAAGGTAGCATATTATTTCACTAAAAAAGATGACAGATTACTTGGAAAAATAAATGGAAAACACATTTCTTATCTTAATTCTTGGTAAATATTTGGGCTCCCTGTTATTTAGAAACCTTCCCTGTTTATTACTATTCATGTGTTGTCAGAAAGTACTGAAAAATAATCCACTGCGTATTTTGATACCACTGACTGCTTCCTTTTGAATTTTATTTCATTTTCTAAAGAGATAGCTAAGAATAATCAATAGATACTTAAGATTATCAGTTTTCATTAAAAAGAAATGTTTTCAATCCTTCTGATTACAGAGGAACACCTAAAAGAAAAAAACCCAGACTAATAAAGCAGAGAGAGTAAGTAAGCAAAACCCTGCTTTTCCCTGCTTTCTGACTCAATGGCACAAAAAAACCGTGACAAACCAAAACTAGTGAGTTTGGTGACCAATTAAGTAATTAATTATATTTAAATCTTGTACTTCCAAATTTCAAAGCAGAGATTATGTGGCAATTGCTCAAAACACTAAATCTTTTAAAATACTATTTCCACCTCACAAGGCTCATATGAGACAAAGTCTTGTAAGCACTTTTAAGGTCACTGTAACATTAACTATGAGGGCAATTACAGAAAGTCTTTGTTTCTCAGGTATTTCAGAGACATCTCAGATGCCTTAGAGAGCTAGCACATGAAGGTATAGAGGCCAACACACAGGGCTGTTTACATTCTCCTGGGTCTGGAGAACATGTCTGGATAGTCTTGCTGGCTCTTAAAAGGGCTGAATTCTCCTGCTATTGCTGTCTCCCGCACATTCCTTGCCTGCCATAGCTACCCTTCTTGTGCAAATAAAGCTGCAGACATGTAGTAGCTGTGTCTGGGGTGGCAGCTCTGTTGTCCTGTTTTCCTTTTCTCTAAGGGAATAATGCCAGATCAGAGCCAGGCAAAGAAAAGGGAGCTCCAACTGAGAGGAGCTAGCAGTGAGTTTCAATTAGAATAATACTTCTTTGGCATAGAATGCTCTCAACAGATAAACAGGAAATAACCAGACTGCACATTAATTAAAATAAGGCTAAAGGAATTACTCAGTTATTCTGAGAGAATTGTTCAAATGCACTTTCCAAGACTTCAGAGTAAATTTACCAGAGACATGAGAAAATATCCTAGAGCATCCAAGGCTGGATGGAGCTCTGAGCAACCTGGTCCAGTGGGAGGTGTCCCTGTCCATGGCTGGGAGGTTGGAATTAGGTGATGTTTAAGGTCCCTTCCAACCCAAACCATTCTATGATTGTATAATCCTTTATGGACTTATTGGAGTAAGTTTATTTCTGACCATGCAGAGATAAAAATCTTGGTACATATGCAAAAAATTTCCACTTTGCGGAAACTTGGTGAAAATAATGGAAACAAGAGATAACTCAATCAGATTTCCTACTTTGACACACAGCCTCTAGAAAAAATACAAATGCCACAAAACAACCAAACAACCAAACCATGCCAGAACTCAACAGTAGCTGATCTTGTAAGGATAAAAAGGGTTTGCTTAGACTACAAATTAAGCATGCATTTGATACCTCCTTGAAAACAACTAGTTTGCATTTATAGAAAAATCAAGACCTATTTATCCCAGTGTGTGAATTTTTTTTCAAAGTGTTTTGAAATTGTCTAAATTTGAGAAAATATTTCACTGTTCTGAGCAGCCCGTTCATTTGGAGTGTAATTTAATTTCCTGTGCATGTACTTTTTGTGAATTCTTTGGAGAAACCTTATAAGAAATTATCAAAAGCAAGCTAGGTTGTATTGCCAGAATACTGCAGTCAAAAGCAAATATCAGGCTCTTCATTTCAAGCATACAGCAGGTGAAAACATTATGATTTCGGCACTGCAGCTGGCTGTAGGACTGTAGTCTCTCTCAGAGGGATGTATGCTCTTTCACAGTAGTCACTATTTCCTAAAATTCATTCCTTCTCCTTCTACATATTCTCTTTGCTTTCTTTGTTTTCTTCTCCATAAACAGTATTTTGCTCAAACAATTCTAAAACAAGGATTGGTGGGCCTTCCTAATCACATTCAAGTGTGAAAAGAGTGAACCAAAACTAATCCTGACACGGCTTTGAGAACTAATTTTTTTTTCCTGTTGTCTGCTTATTTTTTTTCTCTGTTTTGGCAATACAAGTAATGTAAGAATGCTAAAAAAACCCCCAGGGTTGACACCTAGTCTAACATCATCATCCCTTTTAATTATTTTCTCTTGAGATTATGTGTTCATTGGTTCAGTTTATGAAGTCTGCCAATTCGACTTTGCCCAGAGCTAGCAAATGTACTGGTTGATTCATTTTAGTGAATCTTGCATGCTTGCATGAGGCAAAGAAAGCTGAGTAAAGGTTTCCAAATCATAGACAAGCCATGACACTCAGGAGGTCTTCTGTTTGTGTCCTTGGCCATTAAACAATAACATTCTGAGAAAGACAGAAAGTCAGTAAGGAAGCCAAATGAGCTGAAACACGGGGTCTTTTAATGGCACATCTATTGTAAGACTAAACTTGCAGCTACTTCAATTGTTTCTAACATGGAAAGATAAGACATTTGGGCTGATAGGTAACACAGTGTCACCAAGAAGAATTGACAGATTTCAAGGTAACTAAGAAAGTCTCTTTACAAATTAAAGACTTCAGAAATTGATGGGTTTAGAATTTTTTGTTTAGAACATTAAAACATTCCGCCTTACATGCTTTGACTTCACTTGTATGTTTATGTGCAATTAATGCCACAATACTTTCATTTTTAAACTGCTCTTTTACTGATACATTTCATATGTTTTATGGCACATACAAGATCTTGCTTTCTGTAAGTATTCCACTGAATTTTACAAGTATATTCATTGGATATTGTTTAATATGTAAAAAAACTTGAAGAATATACCAAAGGTACAGCTTGTCAGTAAGATATTTCTAGACTACAGAGTGGAGGCCACCCCATTTTGAAAGCCTCTCAGTCTGTTGAAGTGTTCCTGAATCATAGATTGTCACATAAGACCTTTCAAATATTTGTAGTAATCATGGCTGAAACTTTAAAAAGGAGATTGGTCAATACTACATATATTATGTTCTAGGAATCCTGCATGATCTTCACAAGTCCTCTTCTATGACTGTTTGACAATATGACACTTCATTTTTGCCTGAAATAATTTAGAGGAGTTACTAATTGTTATTCTATGGAGGTTATTTTCCAAACCTCAGTATGTGTTTGCGCATGATTTTGTTTGAAACTGTAGGCTGCTATTGTAAAAAATGAAAATAATATAAATATTGAAAAGTTATTAACCACCATTTATTGCAAATGCCACAAAATCCTATGGTGAAAACTGGATACTTCAGAAGATGCAGAAGTTTCAGAGTATGCTGCCTGCAGTTTGTGTACATTCATCAGACTGTTCAAACTTTTGGTCTCAAATGGTCTCAAATTCTATCAAACCAGAAAATATAACTTAGGCAGCAAAGAACAACATTTGATGCATCTTACAGGTGTATCGTATGTAACATATTTTCATATCATACATATGATAGTAAATGCTTGGTCTGTTTGCTTCCATCTTTTTTAGGATTTGCCATGGGACAGTAAAAAACCTAGACATAATTTTGATTACAAGTTAAAAATCCTGCTCAATCCTTTTTTTACTCTTGCCTCCCTTTTTATTTTCTGTACTTTTGTGGGTATTTTTATTCTAGTCAATGCTAATAAGGTATTTTGAACAGTTCTCAAATTAATTGGTGGAATTGTATGTCTTAAAACTCAGTGTTAAATATCATAATGTATGTGTTTTGTATGTCTGAGATGACTAAATCTATTTTCGCCCAGCTCCAAGCATGCTATGCACGTGGCTCTCGACAATTGCTGGAGGAATAGCGGTGCTGTGTGTCGCCCTGAAGATCTTTCTCCCCTATTTCTGGAAAGATTTGATCTATTTCTTGAGGCGGAAGAGGTCAAAGGCAACAGTAAAAAAGTGGACAAAAACCGGAATTTGCTCCATTATTGACCTTTTCATGCAGACAGTGGGAAAAAACCCCCACAAGCCATTCCTTATCTATGAAGGGACAGTGTACACTTATCAGGATGTGGACAGGAGAAGCAACAGGGTAGCACAGGCCTTCCTACACTATGGAAATCTGAAAAAAGGTGACACAGTGGCCCTGCTGATGGGTAATGCACCAGACTTCATCCATGTCTGGTTTGGGCTGGCCAAGCTGGGCTTCGTTGTGGCCTTTCTCAACACCAGTATCCACTCAAGATCTCTGCTGCGCTGCATTAACACATGTGCAGCAAAAGCACTGGTCATAGGAGAAGGTAAGTTCTGGGTTGTGTTCCACTTATGGCTCACTTTGCACTGTTTCCTGCTTTTATCAAAAATAAAAAATAAGAGCCCTTCAAAGCTGCAAGCTCTTTATATACACACACTTAAAAGGAGGGATGAAAAGGAAGGGGAAAAGTAAGGAAAGAGATAATGTAGTCCAAAATGGAGAGAAAAGAGATAATGTTTAAATTTTTCAAGGGTATAAGCACAAAATAAGCCCCATGCAATTAATTAGTAGAATTAAAACTTAAATCTGAAACTCTCCTAGTACTGTACAAGATACCAAGAGCAACAATCAAGCATCAGCAAGAAAACAGCCTTGGGAGATACTTTTGCATAATTTCATTTCCATTTCTATTTATTGATTTATGTGGCTTATATAAAACTTCACTGACTACAGAAAGACACAGATTCCCTTTGTAGTCATGATTTCCTTCAGCTCAAAATACCTACATAAAAATTTATGTTACTTTATAACAACTTTAAAGTAGCGATCCCAAGGTAGCATTGCTTGGAGCAAAGATTACAGTATGATGAGCTGCAATTTTGTCCCTGTTCATGGCATATTATGCAATACTAGGCAATTTATTTAACTTTCCACTCCTGTTTTTCCATCTTTTATACAGGTTGGCAATACTACCATAATTCCATATGAACCTGTGAGGGTTTGCTATTTGGTATGTTTACCAAGCTTCGGAACAAATGTGATTAAATTAAATCCTATTTCTTAGCCACCAACTAAGTTAATGGTATTTTACCAACATACAATTAAAGCCACATGAGAAATATAGGGAAATTAAACATCATGATGATGTTTTCACTGCCCAGTATGCAGGTTAGCTCTCCTACGGCTGCAGTAGGTTCATACAGTGGTATGATACATAATTTCAGTGCTGGTAATCAGGTCTGTAGTTGTACTTATATTATTAATTAGCACAGATTTGATTTGTTTGTTTGTTTTTTAACTTGGCAGATTGTTTGGGATTAATAGAGAAAGAATTTATTTTGAATCTCTTGGAAAATAATGTTGCTGTCTGGCTGATGAGCACCAGTTCTCCTTCCCAGCATGTTCACACTCTACCAGACAAACTAGACAAGGTGCCTGATAATCCTGTTCCATCTCATCTTAGAGCTGTCACTGACACAAGAAACACAGCTCTGTATATCTTCACATCAGGAAGTACAGGTGAGGATGTGTACTAACAAAGTACAGCTAAACCTCTGAAAATTAAGGCAGTATAAATTTAGCAGCAAGACACAAAAAGACAGAACTTAAGTTTCTAAGTCAAGACAGGCAGGAATTAATTTATTTACAAACACAGTACACTTTAAACCATTTTTTGCCATGGCATAACAAAAGTGAAATTTCAGTTACTGAACTTCTACATATATACTCCATGGCTGAAATTAATTTCTTGAATATAAAGCAAATAAAATAAGTCTCTAAGAGTTGCTCAGGAAGGAAGAACAGTGGAACCTCTGCTTTTGAATCTGAAATGGGAGTTATTTTTACAGTGGAATAAATGAGGAAATCTATCCACTAGTCAATCCAAAAAACTTTATAGAAGTTATTTCTATTGTATATAGAAGCTGAGAGACACTGTGGCTCTTCAGATGTTTTCCCATTCTTGCCTTCTGGCATGCAGAGTTCTCCTGCACACGCCTGTGAAGGGCATGGACTTTGTCCCCAGACAAAACAGACATGGCAGGGGGGTTGGGGCTACATTATCCTTAAGGCCCCTTCCAACCCTAATCACTCTATAATTCTATGATTGAATAGCTTTACAGACAGGAAGAGTGAAGGAGCTGAGAGACTAAGGAGATATACTCACAAAACAGTGAAGAAAAGGACAAAGACTCAGAAGAGAAAATGCCCCCTGCACATTCCCAACATAATTCTACTTACAGGAAAATTATTAATGCATGCAGTACATTTATAGTTATTTGCTCTTTCCCTTTGACAGGTCTCCCAAAAGCTGCTATCATCACTCATCTAAGAACTCTGGCTGCCTCCTTAGTATTTACTCAGTGTGGTGCAGTTTCTCAGGATATTATGTATGTCACTCTTCCCTTGTACCACATCAGTGCTTCCCTCCTTGGCATTGGTGGATGCATTCAGTTAGGTAATATTTACCTTCTAGTGAAGTTTCATTAACTTGAAATGCTAGTACTAGATGAATAACTGCTTGGTAACTCAAATATTATGTTTACCAAAAAACTTTTTTAATTTTAACTTTTTTATCATCTCTCCCATTTGCGGGCAACATCTAAGGTAGTTGCATAGTTTTTGAAGCTTAGAACAGACACTAATTGTTGTATAAATCTGACATAAAATGACTTAAGGTCTGGGTATTGTTAGCACCACTGCACATGTTCCACAGATTTAACCTGAAATCATGTTTGCACCCTATGCCAAAAGTCTGTAAAGACATTCATACAGGCATCTGAGGTTTGATTTTTAGTGTCAGAAGGTAAAAATGCGTTGTGGAAGCCTAACCTTCAGAATAAGATTGACTAAATGTGTCAAGGAGCTCTTTCAGTCTCTTATTTGAGTAAGACCTACAGAGTTAGATTCATCATATTAAAGTGAAAAAAAGGAAGAAGGACAAAATCTCCCCTTCTAAATTTGATAATGGGAGTTATTTGTAGAGAGCCAACAACCAGATATTTCCCAGGTGTGTCCTTCTTTTTGCCCCTTAGAGTCTTGCCCAGATACTGGGTTTTGGCATGCTAAGTATGTAACTGGAATGTTTTAAAAGGTATTTCAATGTTTTGTTTTTTTAGGAACAAGGCAGGAAAGCATGCTGGCTTACAGTAGCTGCTGACAAGACTGTTTCTGCCTAACAGAAACACAAAGGGAATGGGAAAATGAGTGTATGAAGAGGTTTGAGGCTATGAATTGTCTTGGAACAGAAAATGTAGGGTACCAGCTTTCTTGGGTGTTCAGATAGAGACTTGGGAGTCTGGGTTTTGAATGACAAACCTTTGAGGAGGATGAAGCTGAAAAGCTCTAGGGCTTCAAGATCAGGGAGGAACAGGCAATCTGGGAACAAGTGGACTAGAAGGGATTCAAAACATGGAAGGCCCTGGGAAGCTTCACATGGGACAAAGAGGACTTGGGCAAAAAGGAATTTTTGAGAGGATAGAAACAGGGAAATTCATAAATTCTTGACTGACAACACTTAGGAAGGGATGGGGTGTCAGATATGAGAGGTATAGGATGAGGTGGCATTTGGAATGGAAAACTCTGAAAGAACATCAAAAAAAAGTGTTGATTCTCAGGTGTCAAGGAACAGAAAAAGGAAGTGAAACGGAAACATTAAAGACTCACCCCATTTCCTTTCCACCACTTGTCATACAAATAGAGAAACTGTTAGCTACCATTTCCCCCATATCAAGATCTTTTTTCAGGGTTAAACCCCTTCATGATCTTGACAGAAACAGAATGTTTAGGCTGTGATCTATTGCTAACAATGGAGATGGTTAAAAGATTTGCTTCTGTTACTTCTNAAAAAAAAAAATATTCAAATTTTCCATAGAGAGAAAAAGAACTGAAGAACTAGACAGATTTTAAGCAGTGCTCAAAATAACCTTGTTTATCTTTATTTCTTAAAACTAGTTTTTTTTTTTCCTTTTTTTTTTTTTAAAATAGTGGTAGAAGATAAGGGGTTTATTTTAAAGGTTATTTTGAAATTTCTTATCTGTTTTCATCACATAGGAGCAACCTGTGTTTTGAAGAAGAAATTTTCTGCAAGACAGTTTTGGAATGACTGTAGAAAATACAATGTCACCATGTTTTTATATATAGGAGAACTCTGCCGCTACCTCTGCAACCAGCCCCCTGTAAGTTCTGTCTGCAAATGCAGTTTTAAGATATAGCAAATCTGAAAGTTAGATAGATTCACCCATTTCTGAACAGTATAGTATTTTCAATGTTTGATAGTTTTTTTCCAAGGTATACAGAATTAGGTTTAGTGATCTTTGCTGTTACCAATAGAAATCAAGTTTATATCAGCAAATGAAGTGGTGACAAAGGAACAAGCCTGGCAGGATAGCACACTTATACCCTGACACTTGCAGAAGTGCCTCTGCAAAGCCAAGCTTGTTGCCTTTTCATCCGGGTGACCAGCAAGTCGCAGGTCAGTCAGGAAAAGGTATAAGCTGTTAAGGCTTAATCATACTCGATGACCAAACCAAAGTTCCAGATTAAATGATTAAACAATTTCCGTGCTCTGTTCCAAAGCAGTTACTTATCAAGAGGCCTATTATATTCAGCATTTAATGGACAATAATTAATTTTTAACTTTGAAACTGATGAATGAGTTTTTATTAGTTTAAATCCTCTTCTTAGAGGTCTTCCAAAGGCACATTCTGTTCCATGCCTGTATATATGATGATGGATATATCTGTATAAAGCCACAGTACTAATAGTGTGATGCAAAATCTTGGTTCCCCCTGGGACAACAGTCCTAAAGTCCTATGAGAACAAAGTCAAATGTCACCAAAAAGTGACAAGTAAATCTGAAAATATTTTTTAAGTTTCAACTCTCATTTCTCAGTGACAGTGGGAAAGCTTGGTTAATTTTTTTTTAATTTTATAATTGGGAATTAGGACATCGCTGAAGGGGGGTGACAAGAAGTATTCCTGCTTACCTCAGAAAATATCATGTACAAGCACAAAATTCGAATGATCTCCAATGACATTGATCAGAGATTGACGCAAGGACTAGGAACAAGGGTAACATCTGAAATAGTTCTCCAGCTGGTTTGAACAGAATCTTGTTATTGGGTGGTCTGGATGTAGGAGAGGGAACAAAGATAAAAAATATTAAAGGGTAGAAGACAGGATAGCTTTTGGCCAGAACCCAAGCCTGTACAAACATTTTATCTGTAGTCTATGGATCAAAAAATCCATGGAATAATTAGCTAGGCCAGACCAGTTGTGGAAAGGTTTCTCCTGCAAGAAAAAGCAACTTTCTTTTCTTGACCCAATTACAAACATTTAACAGAGAAAAAGTAGATGGAACTGGTAAGATAGAAAAACAGAGAGATGGCCTAGATGAGTTGAGGAAGGTGAGGCTGCTAACAGAAGTGGATCAGGTATGTCAGGAGTTCTGTGAAGATCACATATCTTACAAGACTACGACCACATATAACATAAAACCAGATGTTACATACATATATAACATATAACATGCCCATATAACTTCTGCTGTGCCACACAGGTTCTTCTACACCGAAAGAAACCCATGCAGGCTAATAGGTCTGGTGTGGCTCAGAACTAGGGCTGAACATGAGGGATCTGTTGGAGTATGCTCTACATCATACACAGGGTGTCTGTCCTTCCCTCCTTCCACTGAGCAAGCCCAGGTCTTACAAATTGAGAAAGAACATGGATTTAAAAACTCAGAGGCACTCGGGTATTTCTTGGTGTGGACAGAAACTCCGTGACTAATTACATCTACTGCAAGATAACCAGACTCATGTACCTATCAGGAGTAAATATTACGCCCATAGAAGATAACAAAATAATGAGAAAGTATGTCAAAGAGTGTTTTTAAAGAAGACAATGTAACTTCTAAATAAAGACATTTAAAATTCAAGGTAGTTCAGGGAAATCCTGCAAATTGTTGTACCAGGCATGAACCAAGGTAAGAATAAGTTTCTCCTATTGCTTGTAATCTCTCAAACTCTTGAGTTTTACTTCAAGTCTTACAGTATCATAAAATATATTGGGGAAAAAACCAAAACCTATCATTTCACCCTGAAGACAAAACGCTGAAGAAGGGATAACATTACACATGAAGGAAGTCGCCCAGTCAGCCTCCCAGCTGGTTTATAACTGGGTTGGACTAGATATATGTGATCAAAACATTTGTTTCTTTGGATGCACCATTAAAATTGCAAAAGAAAACACACGTGATTAGGCAGAAGCAGGGAATATCAAACTCCTGTTTGACTCCTGTGTTTAACAAGTGAGGTTTAGTCTGCATTGCACTTGATCCTATTGTGGCAAATAATTAACCTGCCATAAAATGCAGTTCTGAATCAAATGAAGTTGTCTATTAATGCATAGTTCACAAAACAATTTTATGTGAACATTTTTGAAAGTCAATAATTTGAAACTCTGCTAAAACATTTCAGTGTAATTACAAGGCTAAGTGCCATCTTTAAATCACCTTAATATTATTTAGAAATCAAACATAATTTTACAGTTTTAAAGATTAGAATAACACTGCAACAAAATCAAAATGCATGCATTTGGTTTGAAGAAACCATTCCTGTTGACCTGAAATAAGTTTCTTTTCTGCTGACATTGAGCCATGACAGTAACTTAATTACTCAATCCTAACTACACCTCCAAAAAAATAAGGGCTTCTGAGTCTTGACTACAGTCCTATAGATAGGGTGCTGAGCAGTCTGCTCCCATGCAGAAAGCACTTGTGTAAGTAAACTTTTGAATAGTTTACCGCAATAATTACATCATTGACATGTAACAATCATACATAAGCAACAGTATTTTGACTGCAGATTTTATTGTCATCTTTTGGTGAATCTAGATTTAGGATTAAAATTGAACCTAATTATATGAGATATTTTTAGCAGCTTTTAGTTATTCTGCTGCTTTTTCAGGTTCCTTAAGGAACTGGCAGATGTGCAAAATTTTCTATCAAGTATCATTACAAAAAGAATTGACCATTATGTATCACAAGTGTTTTCTAAGGCACAATTTTGTCAATACAGGAAAACCCCTCTTTGGTGGGAAAGGAACTTCCATTCTATGGGAAATGCTGCTTCCTTAAAACCTATTTATTTATAGCTAAACTCTTTTAAACTTTTAATATACATCCTAGTTATAGAGTTCATAAGTGAAAACTCAAAGGATTACAGAAATAAAGTTTTCACCCTGCAAAACCCCCTCAACCTCAGACTAAGATTTCTTATGCTTTTCTGTGTGGCTTATAAAAAAATACTGTTCTGTGAAGTACTTTAGTCAAGGTGGCAGTTCATAAATGAAAATGGTTCTATTAAAAAGTGTAAGATCAATTTTAGGTATTTAGGCCATATTTTCTCAACCACAGAATGTTTCTTTTGTCTGTTCACAGAAAGAAGAGGACAGAGTTCATCAAGTGCGCATTGCTCTTGGAAATGGTATCAGACCGTCGGTATGGAAAGAATTTCTGATGAGGTTTGGCCCAATTAAAATATTTGAATTCTATGGGTCCACAGAAGGAAGTCTTAGTTTCCTGAACTATAGTAATAAAATAGGAGCTGTGGGCCGTGTTGGCATCTTCTCAAAGGTAAGGGTTATCAAATCAAGAAACCAATCAACCAATTAAACCATACAATAATTAAACCATAAAATAATTTTTAAAAAATTAAAAGGCATGCAAAAGGCAGAAATTATAAAGAACAGGAAGAAAGAAACTGCTTCCTTCTTTCCAGATACAATAAAATTTGGTTCATGAAACAGAAACCTTATGCTTAGCCCCTTCCTTGACTCTATTCTCTGTACATACATTTTGAAACCACAATAAATATACACAATGAGTACATAGAAGCCTGTATACCCAACTTTATATTAATATAAAGTGAATATATTAAAAAAACCCCAAACTGACTGTGTAGAAGTGACTACCCACAGGACCGATAAATGAAGATTTTTGTTAAAGTTTACTTATCATCCTGAAAACACACATATATTAAATGATGAGGCCAGAAACCCATTTTGATTTGACTTCTGCTATGAATCAGGAGATAGATATTCCGAAGCAAACTTAGACAAATTTGCTCTTTGACTGCATCTCCACTCATTAAAACCAGTGTCACACTTTCTTTGAAATAAGATTAGCAAAACAACAACAAAAAAATTCTCATCAAATAAATGAAAAAAAATATTAATCTCAAAATATCTAAGCTATAAATTTATATATATAGCCACTGTTGAAACTCTCAGTGTTTCCTGAAAAAACACTGTTTCCTCTCAGTGTTTACCATAAAAAACCTGACAGTCTCAAATGCTTTTCCAATTTGTACAGTTTCTGTGAATCATGAATATTATACTACAGTGAAATACTATTCAAACAATTCTAAAGAGTCAGATCAGTTAAGATCAAGAACAGACTAATGACTTCCAAATGATTTCTGCTTTTAATCTGAGATGCCAAAAAAGCCTTGGCATGTCCATGATAACAATTCTGTAAAACTTTCAATCTTCTAGCAATCTTAACCATGTGGATGGATGAGGCAGGAAAGACTAATTAAGCCATTAAGTTTCAAGTTTCCACTTGCATTTGTATGGAATAATGTTTGATATGCCTATAAATTAATTCTGGATTTTTTTTGTCAGAGAATCATCTTGATTTTCGTTCCAGCAATATTAAGCCTCTACTTAGAAATGGATGGTAGTTTTAAAACAAAACTGACTATTTGATCAAATGCACTTTGTCCTTCATATAAATGATTTGAATCTGACCATACTCAAGACAATGGGGTTCTTTTTATCAATAAAGCAGATGAACACTTACCTGTATATGTATATTTAGTGTTGCTTATCATGATATAAACACTTCCTGACAAATGTATCTTAGAATGTTATTTCAGGCTGTCTCAAGTCTTCAAAAGTCAATAGGGACTATTCATTAATTCAAAGCAATTTTTATCAAAGCTAGAAAGTGAGTAAGAAAGAGATGTTTTTAAGTATGCATATGTGCTTTTTTTTAGTTTCTCCATTCTTTTGAGTTGTTGAAATATGATGTCTGGAAACAAGAAGTTATAAAAGATGAAAATGGAAGGTGTAAAAAAGCACCCATAGGTAAGGAAAAAATATCAGCTATCTATTAACTAACAGATAATTCAATTTAGATTAAGATATTTCTGTGAGCAACAGATTTTTGACACACACCTAGAACTTGAAAATGACACTGGAAAATAGATCCAAACGGGGATATGTTGCTCACATATGCAACAATATATCCAAATAGTTATAAAATAATCCAAACAAAAAAATTACAACCATATAAGAACATTAGTCATATTTGGGGCCCATAATATTTTTATTCTCACTTGAGAAAACTTGTTCCTATTCCTGGAAAAATCAGATTTTTAGTTTTTCTTTTTTCAAAAAAATTAAAAGGATATAGTAATTCTCAGATATGTTGTGCTCTGAGGCCAGATGTTTGAAGATGCCTTCTAAGTTTCAGATTTAAATTCTGAGGGAGAACAGTGCAATTTCAAATTATGGATCACACATTTTTATATTTAATGACAAAAATAGGTTTATCTATTTCGTATCTAGAGTTACACAGACTTTCCAAGCTCCTACTGAAAATGGAATACACTGCCTCAAAGAGCTGAAACTCCCAGACTGAAAATAAGGTAGCCTCCTAGCTGAGAATATCTTTGGGAAAAATCCTGAAAACTGAGTCTCGTGAAAGACAGCACTGCATTTGTCAATGTCACGTCAAATATTCATGTGTCTGTGACACATGCATGAATCCATCATGTTAAAGTTAGCAGTTCTGGGGAAAAGGAATTTAACATCTCTGGTTTTAGTATGTAGATTTAATTATCATAGAGATAAAATTCCTGAAGGTAGAAGAGAGGCTTGTACAGATGACCTAAATTATAATAGGTCATAATAATGTCAGATCTCAATGGCATACAGTAATACTGGTCATCAAATCAGCAATTATTATTGTTTATCTTTGATAATATAATATAATGTAATGTAATGTAATNGTAATGTAATATAGTATATAGGACATATAACATATTCTGGTAGTAGTACTGGAAAAAATTGCAATCTTCTATTATTTCTGATAATACATGATTTGCTGATAATATTCAAATCAAGAAAAATATTTATTGTTTTTTCTTGAAAAGAGCTTGCTTCCTCACTACAGTTACATTAGAAATTGGACAAAAAAATTACTGGTTTCTCGGTATAACTGAAAAATTTCCAATTTCATTACAAGACTAGAAAAATTTTGCAGGCTGTTATATATATTTTTAGGTAACTCTGAAGCTGTCACTTGATGTAATGTGAGACTGTAATGACAGTAAATTCACAAACTGGATTAGAGGATCTTCCTGTAAAATAAACTTGGGGTTAGAGCAACTCCTTTTTTATATTCAATATTTTTGTTTAGTTATTCTTTTTTTATAAATTATACATTGTATTTGCAGCAATGCCAGCTTCTCTTCTGAAAGGTAGTGTGAGCTTTCATTCCATTTTCCACATTGAGTGTTCAAAAAAGAGGAAGATTTAATTTAAGAGGCAGAAATACAGCTATGAAGAAAATTATTTGTTTGAAAACATATCCTTACATCTGCTGAAGGAGTAAAATAGAAGTCTTTCAAAGATGGAATTATCTTTTAGCCTCAGGAGCACACTGAGAATAACGCCAGTACTTATCACAGATATAGGATAATAAAAAAACATGTTCAAAGGGTATTTTGAATCCATTCCAGTGAAGTCAGTAGAAGTTTTCCTTTGTTACAAGCTGGACTTAGACAGGCAGCAACAAAGAGTCGTGCCCAGTAGGAATATGCTTCAGACCCCAGGGACTCCTTGATGGTCCAGACACACTGTGGCTTAAAACTTGTTTTCTCACACCAGCACACCAGTGCAGTAGCAGTAGCATTCCTATCCTCTGGAAAACTTCAAAGCACAAGATCTTAGGTACTATATATTTTTCTTCTCTATGTATGTATTGTTTGACTACCACTACCCTTTTCAAATGACAGATAAATGATTTTTTTCAATGGGTAAATGCTTTTACCAGATAAGTGATGCACAACACACTCAAAAAAATCTCTTCCCTGTGGTCCAGATTTTTGGAAGAGAAAGAAGAAAAATTATGTTCCCTTTTCCACTCACCCATTTCTTCTGTTCAGGGAATAGCTAAGGAAATGTAGCAATAAGACACGCAGAACAACAGATGTGGCTTTTCAAAGGATTTTGAATATCATAATTTATGCTCTTAGTTGGTCATTCCATATATGTTTACTTGCATCCTTTTTTCATGGCCTGCAGGTAAACCTGGTCTTCTGGTCCTTCAAGTTACTGAGGATACCCCATTTTCTGGATATGTTGGAAATAGAGAAGCCTCAGAGAAGAAACTCCTGCGCAATGTGTTTGTGGAAGGAGATGTGTATCTTGACACAGGGGACCTCCTCGAGATGGATGAGAATGGATTCCTCTATTTCACTGACCGGGTGGGAGACACTTTCAGGTACAGCACAAAGTTAAGGGTAAATCCAGGGAGCTTGGAGAAAATCACACATATGTAGGACTGGATGACACAGGTCAGACTCAAACCTGATGAATGTCAACTTTGTTTAAATCAAAACACTAAGGATAGAAATCAAGTCCCCCACAGTTCACTCCAACATAGTAGAATTTTTCAAATTTGGCACTTCTTTTATTGCTGGGATGTCAAATGAGATGGCACTAAACAAGGAGAGGATTTGTCTGTCCATTTACATTCTTCAGTTAACAATGTATGTAGCCCACATACATACAAAAGTAGTCATCTGTCACATATAGAATAAAAATGGAGCAAGTTAACATCTATATTAATATAAGAAATATTTTCAACAGGTGGAAAGGAGAAAATGTTGCCACTTTGGAAGTTGCAGAAATCATTAGTATGATGGATTTTGTCCAAGAAGTTAACGTTTATGGTGTAAGCGTAAAAAGTAAGACATTCCCTATAGTTTAAGAGTATAAAATGAAGATAATAATTTCTTACCGTAGCTTTTCTGTTCTTGCAGCTGCATGCACAAATACATGTAAGGATGTAAGTGGTTTCAGGCTGACAATTCAGGCTTTTCTACAGCGTTTCAAAATTTCAGTTTCAGCAAAATGCTTTATTATTTTGTAATGAATGGAAAAAACAGTGGGATAAATGAAAAATTTATCTCACATAAGTGAGAAATACAAAGTCACAAACTACACAAGACTTCTCTTTGGCTGCAGACCTTTATCCGAAAAATGGTAAAATAGAGTATATTAAAAGATAACATCTGAAACTGTTATCTTATAAATATTGTCCAAGAATATATATATTTTTTCATAATTGGAATATTTTCAATCATTTATGGTGTTTCATAAAAATATACAATACCATGTTGAAAAGTTGTAGGAAACCAAATTTCAAAATTAGAAAAAAATCTCAGAAGATACAGCCATTGAAAGAACAGGTTGAGAAAGAAAAACTTTTTGTGGTGCTGAGTAACTGTTCATCATTTCCTTTGAAGGAAAATAAAGTCTAGTATTAAAAGAAACTAGTCACATGAAGAAGAAGAAGATGTCAAGAGACAGCACTGAGGGATGGGAAACACAATGGGTTCAAAGAAAGAGGATACATAAAAATAAAATTCAAAGGCCATCATCTGAATGGCTGATCAGCAGGTGGCAGTCATGCAGTGCATGCAAATAAAGCTGTAGTCGAATGTTCAAAGCATCTCTCATTATCATCTACAGTTGGAGCTGACAGGAGCTCCTTGAAAGGGTTATTGCTACCTCAGGCAGTGAATAGCACATTAAAAATACCTCAAGATTCATATCAATTTCTGGTTGTAACGTCAATAAAATCTAGATAGCATAGTCTTTCATATTTCTATATTGACTTGAGTTGCAAATGTTGCCACAACAAACTTTACAGCATGTCATCAAGTCAGTAACTGCAGATTCATTTTCAGGAAAAGGAATACCCATATTTTTTCTCTCCAGTGCCTTTAGGCACATTCAAGGCTGCTATTTTTTTCTGAACAGATTTAAATGTGGCAGCTGATTTTTTCCAACTTAGATATTTTCTCCACTTAGAATTTTTACTTGTGTTTCAATAAATAGAATGCAGGAACCATGTCTGGGTACATATTTTTGAAAAGGGTTTTGTTTCTGTTTGTTGCATGTTGAACATAATTTGATGCCTGCAATTTACTAGGAGCCACTTACCCTTTTTGTCACAAATTTGTCTGTGGAATAGACACACTCACTCAGCACTCAGCACTGCCTTTACAGGGTACAATAGGCATTTAACATTATATAGAACAGGTACCATCTCACACATATCTATGTCTATCTATTGCATTAGTCTTTGTGTGAGTGCATTGAGGTGGTTTGTTTTTTTCTAATTAATGGTCCCTCTGATTTAACTAGGCCATCATGTTACCAGTGTTCAGGTAGGAATAAAACTAGCAGGTAGTTTCCAGCTACAGATGGTTCCTAATAAAAAGACATCAGTGACTTTTTTTAATTGAATAAACCCACTGAAAGTAATGTTTAAAGTCTTCCAATGCCATGTATAGTAAATAAAATATCATATAACTTTTAAATGAAATATTAGATACTTTGTACTCAATGACATCTGAAAAAAAAAATCAATTTATTTGTTCTGACTAATACTAAAGCTCCCCAAATGTTATAAAACATTCACATACACTCATATTTGTCATTTTTCAATTTTTTTAGATTATGAAGGAAGAATAGGGATGGCAGCTATTGTGCTTAAACGTTACCACACTTTTAATGGAGAAAGACTTTATAAGCATGTTGAGGATTTCCTTCCAAGTTATGCCAAACCACGCTTTGTGAGAATCATGGTAAGACAATCAGTTGCATTTACATTCTGTCTGACTTGAAAATTGGTCTCTTCAATCGTGTAATGCAGAATGTATTTTACAAACAGTTTCAATAATTGAAAACAGAAGGTAATAGTAGCCTAAATTACTGTTCCTGTGATTGTTATAATGATGATCTTTAGCAAATATATGATGCATTGAACTTCTACTTTGCTTTAAGGATCCATCCATACCTAAGAATCCTAGATGGGATGAGTAACTTGGCTGTTGGATTTTGCTTCAAAGTTCTTTAACCAGTGTTTTCTTCTAGTCATTAGAAGACTAAGCAAACACATGTCTAGTCTTCTTACTCATAAGAGTGTCTTCTTATAAAAGGGTGACCTGATCTATTTCAAACCTTTTCCTGATGTGGTTGTTCTTGAAGTGATTATTATTCACTGCTACTGACAAGGTACCAAAGAACTACCAGGTTATTTACAACAGATAGTAAAATAAATGTTTTATGGAGAAGATTTCCTAATATGAGAATTAAAACGCATTCACATGTTTTAAAATACAAAAGCAGAACTGGGATACGATCCTTCTTTGGCATCTACTTTAAGAATGCAAGGATTGCAAGTGCAAGGCTGATCTGCAAACAGGCAGGAGACCATGGACTGCAAAGGGTAGGAAAGGGCTCCACTATTCGTCATCTGAAAGTTTGTAGCTTATCGTTTTCTACTGTTAAGGGATGCTGAGAGGCATTTGGCAGTCTTACCTTTTCTTAAATATTGACAAATTGTCTAAAAGGCAGAAATATAAGAATTTAGAGAAAACCATTTTTTCACTGACAGATTATTGTACTTAGTAAATGTACCTTCGCATGCAGTAAGCATAGGTTATACTATCTATGGTGCTTCAGGATGTAAGTGGCCTCTTCTGGGAAAAGCTTTTGGAGAAAATCTCTTTACAGTTCCACTAGATTGAGAAAATCTATACAGAACTTTAAGGTTCATATATGTGGAGTTGATTAAACCTGTTTACATTTATTTGTTCTCTGACTAAAGCATTTTTTGGTAACTGAGGAGGAGCCAAAGTAAGCAAAGTTACTAGCAGTACCAATTTTAACTAATATTTACACCTGTGCATATTTTTAGTAAAGGAGATAAATTCAATTTTATTTAAAAAAAATCAAAATGAGAAAAAATATTGTTACTTGATAGAACATCTTAGGAGAGTATAACAGGACAAATGCTGAACTCACAATTTTCTCTTTAGAAGAAAATTAATTCCCTTCTCTAGGTCCTGAGAAAGAGGTCACTCTTATCAAGAGTGAAAAACAAATACTTGAAATTCTCATGCAAATTGGATTAAAAACAAAATCAGTCTTGAAAAATTTTCAGCAGTCTGTATGTAGGTTTTTTCTAATATGACTTGCAATTACGATCAACTGGTTTTGTGCAAATTAGAGTGATTTGCTGTTTTCAATATGTACTACTTGATTCTAAAAGGATAGCAGAGGCACGAGGACAAGGATGCAAAAAAACGCGGAACTCCATGTCTCTGTTACATTTTCCACCTGAGTTTTTTTAACTCCCTTCCAACAAGAACTAAAAAGAGGTTCTTTTCAGCATGGGAACTAAAAGAAAATGTTCACTACATTGAAAACACCATATAAGTAATAACAATGCTTGAGAACAGTCTGTTTTAAACATTTCTATTAATGTAAACAACATTTGAAAGGAGATTTATTTATATACCACTTTGGCTTGTATACACCAACTATTGTGTGCAGAACAACTTGTTCATGAATTGGCATTTGAATAATTGCTGTATAGCAACTACTTATACAAACACAAGAAGGCATTTAACATTGTGGGGTTTAATGTTTTAAATTAAGTTTAGGAGTAGGAAATCAGAAGAGAGTCAGCCCCACAAAATCAGTCAGCTCTCTGCATAATGTCACTGAGTGTTTGATACTCTACTAATTTTGTGATGGACTGCCCTAAGGATAGTTGAAAGGAAATGCATATTTTGAAACAGAAACTTGCAATCTTGTGTGTTGTTCCAGTAGGCAGATGAATAAGAAATAAGACATTAATTTACATTTAGATTTCACTGCACTTGTGTATCTGATAAATGTTTAATGGAAGAAATTGTATAGTAAATTTTATGATATATTTTATTCAGTAAGAACATCACATTTTCACTGATATAGACTAAAACGGAATATTGCACCTTACTTAAATTATTTCTTTTTCAGGATGTTATGCAAATTACTGCAACTTTCAAACATCAGAAAATGCATCTGGCAAATGAAGGATTTAATCCAGAAATTATATCTGAACCTCTGTATTTCATGTATGAACCTGCACGTTCCTATATACCTTTGACAAGAGAGATATATCAGAAGGTGGTTTCTGGTGAAATACGTTTATAAAGCATAGAAATAAAATTACTCTATAACACAGAAAATTTCAGATATACCCCTGAAACCATTTCAGCAGGAGCCCTTATGCAATATTTGTTCTAAAAATACAAGATATTCAAATTAATTTATTGTGATAAAATCTGTAGCTTCTAAAGACAGACACAATAGTTATGTGCATTGTAAGCTACAGTGCATCTACTCATATTATTTTCTTACACATATGCAAATGGGCTCACATATGCAAACTTGCATTTTGCATTTCTTACTGACTCAAATTATTTTTGTCTAAGCCACCATTATCTAAACCTAGTTAAATATTTTACACACATTATTATTCTGACTCTGATTTTAAAATGAATGAATAATTAGGTAAATAATGTCCTAGCCATTAATAAAATGAGCCATCAGAAACATAAGCAAAATATTGCACAAGCACTGCATGTAGACCTCAGTTCAATGTTTGATAATTATACAATAAAATATTTAATTGCAGTATTTTATGTGATGCTCAACTTTAGACTTTTCTGAAAAATAAAACATTCAATGTTGAAATACACTTGTAGTATCTAGTGTACATTATTTACCACAACTTACCCTGGAACTAACACAGATTATTTGCAAAAATTCACACTTGATGGTACATTATCTCTTTTTTTGCTGTCATATTCCTGAAGCTGAAAACAGGACAATATTTACCGTAGTTTCTGTCTTTTACTGGAAGTGAACACTTAGCAACTATTAAAAGGAGTTAGAAGGTTTCAGAGGCATAATGAGATCAGAGATTATAACATTAGTATACCTGCTGGATGTACTTTCCTTGAGTATACATATCTGGCTTCATTTCAAAAGTCAAACAACTGCACTTATCAAACTACTGTACGATTCCCCTGAATTCATGTGACCTTTTGCCTGGATTAATAAAATATCTGTACTATAAAGCTAATGCTCATCCCATTTAGAGCCTTGCAGATTTGCATGATTTCCCAAAGCATAAGACTTATTTTTTTCCTGGTTTTCAGTATGTGCTATGACTACCACTGCTAACTCTGCTACTTCTGCCACAATGCAGTGACGCATGGTAACCAACTCAAACACCTTTGGTGCATTGTAGAGTGCAGGACATAAGCAGCCCCACACCACAAGAGCTCATCATCTAAAGTAAGGAACAATTTAACTAACAAAGAAACTCTGTTATGTTCACAAAGGTCCAAAACCCATGGTGATAATAGGTATCTCTCAAGATCCTCTGCCATGCCATGTCATGAGGAGTGTGTGTGACAGAAGCAGATGCAGCTTGAGGTCTGGAAGGCAGTAAGTATGTGCAGAACTGGACAGCAAATGACATCCAGCATATTAGGGCACACTGACATCTATGAAACATAAAGTTTCTGAGCTTGGAGTGAGAGAAGCAGAGCTGCAAATGAAAAACCTTTACTTTTAAGGATTGTTCATTTGTGGACTAGGAAGAGTACTGAACACAAGACAGGTTTGAGGAAGGCCTAAGGAATTTCAGTGGTTTGAATACATTTTGTGACTCCATAGCACCCAAAGAATCTCCTTCGACTGAGACAGTAAACTTCTTATGTCCTGCCCAGTTTCTGGGAATCCTATTATCAAGAGAGGAAGATATCAGTTATTCAAGGCTCTCAAATATAGTGTTTCTCTAACTACTTCTGCTGTTGTTTTCTAATACATGAAACAATAGTGCTCACCTAGAGCACCTAAAAGGTCACACCTTATTTCCAAAATGTCAGCCATTTTCAGAACATGATGAAATATTGAGATAGCTCTGAACTGGCCAGAATAAATAAACAAATTGTATTTTTCCTACCATCAAAAGTTTTATATAAATATGTACACATATAAAACTTAAATGTGTAGAACATTAAACTTTGAGGACTATGCCTATATATCTGCTGTTACCAATACACTTAGTGAAGTTGACAACATTTACAAAGCTCCCAAAACCTCAGAGAAAAGTGTCATCTTCTCCCTTTATTTGTATTAAGGAGATGTACTACAGACTACTGTCTTACTATCTATTATTTCTTCTTTTCTCCTTCAACCTTTTACTCCCTACAATTAAATCCATCCCAACATTCATTCTTCAGGAAAGGTTAAAATAGAGCACAAGACAGCAATCACATTTACCAGGATCTAAGCAGAAGATGGTTGAGGAATGAGTCTCTTACACCACAAAGTTACTGTGGTTTCAAGATTCGAAGAAATGTCCCATGTGTGTGCAGAGAAGGATGAGCACCTATAAGTCCTAAGCATCTAAATCCCTTTTTTTCCTCACCTGTTGTTATAAGCTGCTTTTTTGAGCTTTCAATGGAGTCATGTCCCCTCTTAATTTCCACCGTGCAGAAAAAGAGGATATGAGAAAAAAACTAAGAAAATAAACAATTATTTTTGCTACAAATTTTAAGAAGTCTAATATTTTAGAATTCAACACAGTTATACCAGTTAATAAAGTGATGTTCCATACAGAAGACAAAAATCGAGAAATCAGTGAGAGGGAAGACAAAGAGCAGCAACGCTAAACGGAATCTGGGTTTAATGCTGATCATGTCCTTACAAGGCTCTCCAAGTTCACAACTCAATCCTATGAGTGTCTACTCCTCTCTGGAAGATCACAGTTCTTTAATATTAATGGCCTGGATCAAAGGTTCCACAAAGCAGAATGCAGATTATGCTTGCTAGTCTCCTATATCATTCTATGTTGAGCCAAGACACAGATATAATTTTTCATATTTGACATCTATTAAAAAATAATTGGGATACTATTCTCTGCATAGTGTAATAAGAATTATAATGTTATATATTTACCATATACTGTATAATGCTAAATTTAAATAAATAGCTGACACTTCAAAACTTATGATTTAAAAAAACCACAAACCACCAACAATCTCTTACATCTAAAATGCTTTATTTACAATTAGTTCTTTCTTTACTCTCAAAAATTTGAAGTATTTCACTTCCCTGGTGATTATGCTACTAAAAAAGCATTGTAATTCCCTAAGGTATATTAGTCAGGTTCAGAATTAATGCAAACATATATACACATAATATATATGCATAATATTGTATTATCTGAATATTAAAAGAAATAATGTCTCAGAGTTATAATATCAAAATTATTTCAGTATTTGGTGTATGTTTCTTTGCTACAGTGAGATGTTATAGGGAAATTTTTCAATTTTATCTAATCATATTTTTTAAAAAAACCTTCACTCTGATTTTCACCAGAGGAAAATTAAACTCCTTTATATTTCTTTATTGGGTCATACCATACTCCAAGGAATCAAAATGTTTTGAATGGAAATTGAGCATAGCAATTACAGCACAATAAATAATTCATGGCACTGTGGTATGAGTTTATGGGTTCTACATAATGCCAAGAATAAATCAGATTCCAACTAATGGCACATAATGAGAAGCCAATTAATGGATACATTTCTTCATCTATTTCTTGAACTTTGGGGGTTGATTTACTTAAAAACAAATAGCACTACATTTAAAATACAAGAGGTTTTAGAGACTTTTGAAAGTGAACCTTTAGAACCGCCCTATAAAGCTTTCTTCACCATATGAATTTGCCACTTGCAAGTATGTGTTACGTTAGCAATTTTAATCTCATAATACCACACAATTTTGCCCAGACTTCTTGGCTTGCTCAGTACATGTGGCTACTTGAACTTGCTTAACAGTTCAGTAGCCTGTGTTGCACTCATTGACCCATGCATGCAGGTAACTTTTATATTCACTGGTGAAAGTAAGTACTTTACATGAATTAAAATAATTTGTTTCTTTGTAAGAAAGACTTAATTTAATTTTATTTCATGTCATTTCATTTCTTTCAAATCTCATGCTACTTACTTTAAAAACATTAATAAATATGCATACATCTGCATTGGATAAAAACCCTGAAAGTATAAAGAACAAAAGTACTGAAGGTGAATTTAACCTATCTCCTAACTCTAGGGGCTAGACCAGCTACCTAAACTGAGGCATCTTAGTACCTCTTGGGATGCAGGAGATGGGCAAATATGACTCAAAAGTCCAGTACCTTCTGCATAGGTACCTGTAGGTAGGTAGGCATTTACTTGCAAGGAATATTAATAACAGTTATGGGCAATTGATTCAAACCAAAGGTATAGACAGTAAGTTTAGTGGATGTGATCTTCTCCCAAGGAGTCTAGACTTGAGCAGCATGTGAATTTTCTTATGTATTTTCCTGAAATACATCACAGGAAACATGCATTCTTCAAACTCCTGTTAAAGCCTGACATGCTACCAAGAAACAGTGATTTAAACAAACTAAATAAAATATTTAGTAGTGCAGTCTTCAAGGAAAAAGACATAAAAATGCATTAAATTTTATGTGCCACATTTGAAAGAAGTCATTACATATATATACACATAGATACCTGTTTTCTTGGGTGCTGAAAGCAGTTTTTCAGACCGGACTTCTAATTGTAACAGCTCAGAGTAATTCCTCTGCATTTACTATGCCAGTGACTCATACGGTGATATAAAGCCAAAGGATTTATTTCCGTATTGTTCTTCTTTGTTTTGTACTGCTGGGTGAGATAAACCCTACCCACAAGGAAAACTGTGGCATTGATCAAGTGTTTGTCTAACAAGAAAAGACCTTTATACAGAAAAAAAGAAACTCTTGCCTTGATACCCTTGTTGGCTGCATTGTGCTTTTTTATGTAGAGGCTGCTTATGAGCTGACCTCTTAGAAAGAAGAAATGTTGGGGATACTGGCATTTTTTTGCTTTTAATTCCCACTGCACAGTTTGGTTTTATATATTTCAGTAGGAGCCTTTCAAAAAAATGGAAATCAAAGGAAAGACTTTAGTAAGAGTGTCACAGGAATGGGTATTTCTATTTGCTGATTACGGAAGATAAGTAAAGAACTGCCCTTTGGCTTCCTGAAAATTTCAGCCTTCAGGCATATTTTGAAAGAGATCTACATACAGGCAAAGATAAAATTGTTAATGTATGAACACGGAATTTATTTTAAAATATACTTTTTAGAGTGATGAATACTACTGAATACTGGAAATTATCAGTAAGGCAAAGTTAACACAGTCCTCATACCTGCTTAAATAGCAACTCAGAAAGAAATTACAGAAATTACATCTCAGAAAGCATTACATCAGAAGGGACAATTCTGAGAAAATTACTACTTTCCCACATTTAAAAGTAAGTTATAACACTTCTACTAGGAAACAATTTAGACTGACATAATATTACTTTTTAATTAGTAATTTATAATTTGCTAAATTACAAGGCATATTACACCCCAGGCAGCTAAATAACATCACAAAACAATCAGCCTGTTTTTCTTATTTCCTAAAAAAATAATTCTGAATTTTAAGACTTTGATGTTTACTTAAAATAAGGTATTTGAAGCCATAAAATATACATCTATGTGAGATTAATACTAAGGGATTTTTAAGAATGCTTTGATGTATAGGTTACTGGACGTCATTAAAACTATTTTAATGAGTGTCAAAAAATGTATTTCAATTGTTTCTAGTACATGAAAAATAGACACATAAAGAAATATAATCTAAAAATTCTCACTGAAGTGCTTGAGTGTGACAGGACATGTGCATGTAGTTGACCGCTCTAGAAGGACTTATTTCAGTTTTTCTTGGTCCATTTAATTTCAGGGGTACTTTGTCCCATTAATATTTGTCACCAGTGGTGGAGATGTTCTTCATGGAGCAGAAATATTTTTCTTCCTCTTTTGGATCTGAATGAATGCTATGTGTGAATCATCTGTTGAAAGTAAATGGGCTTCTCTCAAAGTTATTAAGTTTTATTTTCACTACAACTCGGAGGAAAACAAAGCATACTACGAATTCTCGTGTCGGTGAATAGAAGCACCCAGTGATTCTGCCTCCTTACTATTCCAGCATGTATGTAGGTCAGACTCAACTGTGTTTCAGTTTTGAACAAAAACTAAACCTTCTCATTTCAAACTTAATGACAAAATGGAAGAATTGATTGTATGTGGTTTAGTTGATTTTCACTTCTATAAATTCAAATCACAGAAGAGTATCACATAACAGCTTAGAAACTTGGCAGAATTAACTAGAAGAGTTTTAGTTCCACTCTTCATTATCTCAATTGTATTCTTTTTAATGCAGTAGGTGGCCAGAGTGAGTG
>VZDJ01000026.1:562212-669079 GCA_008694505.1 Cyanoderma ruficeps | reverse complement strand
GGTGAGTGAGTGAGTGAGTGAAAGGATGAATGAGTTTGGGCTGTAGTTTCTTATACTATTTTTGGCTAACAGTGGATTTTCAGAAGACTTTCCAGGTTGGCTTCCACTTTTCTGACTTACAGTAAGACAATCAGGATTATTTTAGCAGCAGAACTGATGAACTGTATTAATCCTTCTGGTTCAATCCTGCAACACTCAGAAGTATTTTGTGATCTTTATTGTTGCTCCGCACACCCAGTCATTCACTCATGTCCTGTATCTAATTCTGAATCCTATTACTGTTCTGTTGTGCAGAATCTAAAAAAGAGCAGATGTTCCTTGTTGGTAGGGGAACCAACATTCATTCATAAAACAGATGGGTAAAACCCATAAAGCAGCAGTACACATTTGAAGCACTTTTATGAGTGAATGAATAACCTTGTGATCCTAGCAGAAAAGGTAAAAAAATCTCATGAAATCTGGCTCTGCAGAAGATGCCAAATGTGGCAGCCTTAGCTTAAAAAAAGTGCTGCTGTAGGCACATGATAGCACAAATTTTTGCCCGAAACACAGAAACACAACCATGGTATTCTTTTCCTCCATGTAACTCATTTTTCTGAATTCTGTCTCAAATGTGACTGCAGGTAGAATACCTCCAGCTGTAATCTGCACAAATCTCTTCAGCCATTTGGAACCAACTTTCACTTAAGAGGCTTCAAAGAAAACTGCTGCTGCAGAAAGAGGTGATGATTTCCTTTGCTATGAATCTATTCATAGCCTGTGCTGTAGTAGAATATCAGGATATTACAGACTCCCATAATCTTTTTCTAGTATGAAATTGGAGTCATCCTGTAAGACATATTCCTGCACAGAGAAAAAAACCCCAAAACAACAAAACAAACAATTCCACAATTTAAAATACAAATGTGTATGATCAGACCATTATATATCCCAGCAGAGTCCAGAAAAAAATCATAGCTGAGAAAACAGTACTGATTGAAAGTATGTTTCAAAGGATAGAAGATTAGCAAAATAAGGATGGGCATATTTGGGGACTGAGAACTTAATTTTTCCTGTTCAGAATTGCATTAAATTAGACTAGCTATGTTTCCTTGTCACCCATTTTGAATGTTTTCATAGAGGTATCTGAAAAAAAGAAAAAAGGTCTAAAAAAAGAATGCATTCATAGTGCCGCTAGACCAAGCCACCTAGACCTTGCAGTAATGAGATCTCTGTGACCATTTGGAAGGGTGTTACTGTCTTCCCATTAACAAATTCTGCAGCAATTTTCAGGTTTTGTGCCTATGATTTTCAAGAACTATGCAGAGCTTTAGTGCTGGAATAGACTGAACGTGCAGAGCACAACAGTAGCTTCTTAAATTAATCAAACCTTAGCTTGAGAAATGGCACAGAGTGATCAGTTTCTTGGTTTCCAGAAACAGAAGAGATGAGCTGGAAGCATGACAAAGTAGTCAGTATTCTGATACAGTCGCAAGAATCAATGTGACACTAAGCCAGAGTCTGGCCTGAACGGGATTTTTAAAGAGATGGTGTTTAAGTTTAGGTGAAAGAAAACCATAAAGAAATGCCCAAAGAACCCAACACCAACCAACAAGAAAGTACACATTTTGATAAAACTAGCTCAGTAGATCTGAATCAGTACATTTTTGTCTTTAAAATCCAAACAAGCATAACAATAATAAAATGGAGTGGCTCATCTGGAGTAAATGCTCCATTTATAGAATATGGTTAGTTTACAGTAGCCTGTGATCCATGATTGTATAAAAATTTCAGATTCACACATCATAAACATGGGACTTTTACACATTTCACTTACAACCAGAAGAGCTACAGACTGAACTTTTTAAACAGAGAGTTACAGGATCCTCAAGTAAAGCATGGTAGTAGACATTGAAGTAGAAAAAAGTACAACAAAACAGCTCAACAGCAAGACATTAGTTAGCATTTGTCTTAACACGAGACTTGTTTTTATGCAGGGACCAATGAATGATAGGCTGGAACAGGAGAGATGAAGTCTCCAAACTGGCAGTCTTCCCATGAAGGCAAGAAACTCTGTTATTAATTAGTTCTCCTGCAGCATTATGCAACAACCTGTCCTACTTTCCTGAGTAAAATTTTAACTGACAAGTTAAAGATCTTTACATGACTAAACCCAGTCATTTGCTGTTTTCATTTAGCAGTAGTTCAAAGGCCAAGGAGAAACATTTTACCTTCTCATGATTGATTTGCTCAGTGAGGCTGTTTTGGGGGAACCTCTAGTTGTATTACTAGAAGTAATAGCCTGCACAGGTTTCAGTAGGAAAATTTTCTGTATCACAACTGTTCATTCTATGAAGTTTGAGACATGCAAAAAAAGAGTTTCTTTAATAAAAGAAAGTCTAATTCCACTCCTTTTGTTGGCAAGAGAAGTGCACAAATTGAGGCATTTAAACATTTATATCTGATTGTAACAATAAAGGCTGGCAGTCATTAAACATATTAAGACCACCTGCTTGTGTACGCTTCCCTCTACAGGTGACTGGCAACTGTTACAGAAAACAATAAAAGCTGCTAAAGGAGCAAATATTAAAGGCAGGGGAGGCCTGTAGTTCACCCTAAAAAAAAAAAAATCTCCTTTTTTACCAGCAAGGCTTCACTCAAATGTTTTTGAAATTGTATTCTTTGCTGGCAGTTAATCTCTTCTCAATCTAACAAGGTAAAAAACCTATCTTATTGGGGTTTTTTGTTTTGTTTTTGNTTGGGGTTTTTTTTGGTTTGTTTTGTTTTTTAAATATTACTACCATTACCTTATCAGGACCAAGGCCAATTTTAACTGTAATTCAGTCATGTTTTGGTTTAGCTCTTCACACTCATAACTAGGGTTAAATTTTTAAAACAAAACAGAAATCAAACAAAACATAAGCCAGGGTAAAGTAGATGGATAAAAAGAAGAAAAAAGGAGATTACTACATATTACATAGATTTTAGAATTCAGTGACAACAGAATGGAGAACATCCAACTGCAGGCAGACAGAAGAAAGAGAGGGGTCTTTACTTCAGCTAAGGTTCTAGAGTATAGTGAAACACATTCCTTGAAGCTATGGCAGTCCAATATACTATCAACTGTCCAATACACCATCAACTATTTGACACTTTTTCAGAGCATGCTAAAGGACTAGGGTCTAAAAGGGGAAAATAAATTTAGGACTTACATGGCAGTGGGGATAGAAGAATGGAAAATGAGAGTACTCAACAAAATTAAGATCAAACATCTGGTTTTTTTAGAGCACTCCTTATATTCTTAGAGATGATATCAAGTAGGATGCTCTGTAAAAATTTGTTCAATAATAGCCATGAAAAAATATGAAGCTAGAAAATAGTATCTCAGAGTCTGGTGACAGTAAACTTCTGCATCTCACAAGAGTGATGAGAGGTCATCAGCAAGTTACTTTGAGTGTTAAGTGTATAAAGGAAGCTAAAAATGCTTTGTATACTAGCATAGCTAGGTACATGTAGAGGCTCAAGAGAGACTTGTACTGCACTTTACCCCCAGGGGCATTGAGACAGACTGGGATGCGGTACGTTTTAATCGTCTCTGTAGAAAAATGGATCTTCAGCAAGAAAAAAAAAAAAATACAGACTATGTCAGTGAGAGAAATAAATTTTCTAAACTCTTAGGACCTTGCCAATGAAGGAAGCCTTGCAAGACATCCACATCCTTCCACTGAAAACAGCTAAGGAAACCAGAACAAAATGATCATTCTCCCCAGAAAGGATGAAACTTACAGGAAAATGCAAAAGGCATTTTAAAGTCTTTGTCTAGTTCTCCACTCTACTAGTGGAGTACTACTAATCTATCCCAAAATATTTAACTAATACATAGATACAGCAAAGAGGCTTGTCAAAACTTTCTACAAGAAATCATGGAGCACTGGGGTGGTCTCTGCAGCCCCCAGAGGCTGGGGATGAGACAAACCCCTCCACCTGCACATGGCTTAAGTTCAGACAGCAGGATGAGTTAGTGGGACAGACCACACTGAATACATATGGCTTCTTTTTTTCCTAGGGTAGTCAGTGATAATTTTGCTAACACTCTGATTATAAATATTCACTAATCTTGTATTTGCATATTATCTCTGAAAAGGGAGACCCTGAAACTGGTCAAGTTACCATGCTTCTATAGCCACTACTTTTTCCTTCCCACTACCTGACTGGCTGGTGTGCTCAGCTGAAAAGGATTTCAGCCCTTCAGGAGAAATAGGGGGAAAAAAAGCATAACGGAGTGGGGATAAACTGTTGGGCTCCTGTGTGCTAGACACTTGCCTTAACTGCAGCCCTTTCTAACAATCCTGATTTCTACCTCTCAGAAAAATTTGCCAGCAGCTCTTCAATCAGATATCCTCACCAACATCCAGGTAAATATGCTGTACCTGGACCCAGTGACTCAGATGACTGTTTCCAATCTCAGGAACCTGAGTCACTGTTTTCTCTTCCTGCCCTGCTACATCCTCCTCCTTAAGCTAGCATCTTCTGGCTCATCTTCCTCCACTACTTCTGCACTGAGGTGACTCCACTGCTGGGTGACCCCAGCAAGGTGCACTCCAGCTCCTGGATGCTCTTGTTGCTCACTGAAACTGACTTCAAGTTTTGAGTGCCTCAATCAGCTCTTCCTTTGCCTCTGACCTCACGCTGAGATGAAGATACCTGGTTTGCCTGCCCTTAAAGCTCCATCCTGCACCACAATTAGCTGTGGCTGCCAGGAGAAACTGGAGCTGATAAAGAGAAAATAAAAAGCTGAGCAATCAGGCAACCAGAGAGAATGGCCCTATGAAAGTAATTGGTTAATGCTATGAAGAGTTTTTCACAACAAATGTCTGCCTCAATTTATTTCCTTAAACAAAGACCAAAAGTCAGTGAAGCATAATAAACATTTAGTATAGCTTAAGAGAGTTATATCCCTCCTGAACTCCTTTGCCATGCTCACTGTTCCTTTCAGACCCCCAATTATGCAGCACAGGCTGCGACACCTGACACTTTGCTGGTGTCTGCAGAGGCTCAGCACTTTCACCTGGGTTTCATGTCCCACATTTGCCCTGACAGTCTGCAGCTTTCTTCTGTTATGTGCATTACATGAAGAACCCTGAAGAACCCTCTGGCTTTGGGACCCCTCTTCAGGGCAGATCAAAGAATGATGACAACAAGGAAAAATAAAAAAGGCAAAAGTCCATCATAGTCCTTGCAGTTCATTAAGAACTTTTTCACAAATTTCAAAACACCCACAAAATCTGCTTTGTGGGTACACAGAGTTTCAAGACCAGGCTTAGGAATCTTTTTTTTTTAATACTGACCTTCTCCTGCTGGAGATCTCACATGTGATTTTCTTGAAGACAAACAAAAGTGCTCAGTGTGTATTTGAAGGGAAGTTAGATGACTTTTTTTTTTTGTGTTGTAATAATGGCTTAACTGTTTTTTCTAGGAAAGAGAGCATTTGGGTGTGTACCTTGTGCAAAGAGATAAAGTTTATTGGGTGAAATGCGCAACTCAGGCTGTTTTGCAGATGAATACAAAGTCCAGGAGATAGCAGGATAAGAGGCGACCATTTTGAGGTGTTTTCTTCTGTCATTTGTAACACTGAGCTTTCAACTACAGAACACAATGTGAACAACAGAGAATGTTCCTGTAAGGATAGGTTATCTTTTAATATTCTTATTTTTGTTCTTGTCTTGTGTCCAGCTAACATGTCACTGTACACTGAAGAAGGCTGCTGCCCACCTACCTGTGGTGACTACAAACTGGCAGACAGCCTAGGTTGCTTTGACTGTAGCAAAAATCCCAAGGGGTGACCTTGATGAAGAGCAGCACTGGCATTTAAAGGCTTTATGACTGACTAGGCTGACATTTAAAAACGAAAAGCAGAAAAGTGCAGAAGTGTGATGCTGAGCTGAAGGCAGACAACATAATGCCTCTGCTCCATCACCACAACAGGCCAGGCTCACTTGCAAATGATTTGCAACACGCCATCTTTTCTCCTACATTCTTTAAAACACCCGTGGTTTTCATAAAACAGTTGACTAGAAAGTACCTATTTCAATGGACAGCAATTGGTATCATCACACCAAAATCACCTCATTGGCTTTGAAACAGCTACAGCATCTCACATATAGATTTGTGGAGTGAAAAAAGTGTGATTAAACCAAACAGATACAATTGGGAAAAGCAGGTTCAGGTCACACAACTGGTCTTCAATTTTTTCTAGATACTAAAGTTAAAAATGTTTCTAGCCTAAGGTTAGAAGTAAGTTGTGTTTGTGTCCCTGCTAGCTTCTCTGTTTCTGACTATTCTTAATCTAATAAAAAACCCTACAGCTGCCCTAACAACCCCCTTTTCTTTAGCTTTATACCATCAAAGCTACTAGAGTACAACAGTGGTATTGGAAAAGTAAGACAATACCTCCAAAACATTAAAAGTTGTACTCCAACCTACACTTCTTACCAGGTCATTTAAAACAAAGGCTCATCCTACTTGACCTCACATAATTTCAGTTTTTTAAATTGCAGTTATCAGATGACTGTGTACTATAATCCATTCTACCACCAGAGAGGAAAATCCAAACCACTTAATTTCTTACCAGCTGATTTGGCTTTTCCTTTTACTTGGAACCATTACATGCATCTGGAGAATAAAACAAGGCAAATCCACAGCTGTTAATGGAGGAGAGTATGAGAGGCTGTAAATCAGTCCAAAGCCTCTCCTTCCCACATAAGCAACTACTACAACATCATCAGGTGATTGAGACTGGAGATGCAGCATATATGGGATAGTATGGCAACAGTTCAATACATATTTAAAAATGAACTTCCAGGCACTGGGAAGATGAGTGTGAATAGGAGGGAAGTCAGTGTTTCAGAGAAATTCCTACTACCTCATGGATTTTCTATGTGGCCTTTCTCACAGAATACACTCTATTTAACTTTCCTAGAATGGTGAGGTCTAGATTTCAGACAACAAAGATCATGACAAGGGTATGGTTTCTAAAAGCAGTTTTTCTAAAGCTTTACTTGACTATTTTGTAGGCTTCCAGATGCACACTGCTTTAGGAGAATACATTTCCATCCACGCTTTAGAGTGCAAATCCTTTGCCAGTATGTATGTGAGTGCATTGTAACTACTACAACCACCCACTCAAAGCGTGCCCTTGCACTTCTACCAAGAACCATGCCAATCACTACCAAAACACACAGAGATAAACAAAAGATGGGTACCAGTAGTTTACTACAATGGAATTATAGTTGGAAAGCAATTCATAATACAGTAGCTCTTGTACCCAGACTTTTTGGTATCATCTGGTGCATCTGTGTTCCTCAAAGCTGATGTTTTTTGTCATAATCTTGCAGTATGTTTCCCAATAGAACTGCATTTATGACATGACTTCTTCCACCAAGTATCTCCACAGTATTCATCATTTGTATGAAAAAAATCAGAAATATTCTATAGATCATCAACACCTAATTAATCTAATTCCAGTGGTTTAAATAGAGTTTCATCACAGAGAGTCTGAATTTATTGCAAAGTGAAATACAGTCCAGAAGTACACTGGCAAAAATGACTTCTTCCATCTTCTTTACAATCTTCTCGGGCTACAGAGAACTGAAATAAGCAGAGAGCATTTACAACCAAAATTTTCCACTTATCTTTTAAAGTGTTTCAGCACTTTCAAACTATGCCAAAGCGAATAAATATCACTCAGTGGGACACAATTTAAAGGGACACTTAAAGTGACCCTTAAAGCACACTTAGACAAAACAAAGCAATTTTTCAGCATTGCTGGATATATAATACTACAGAAGAGGATGTTCTTTATAGCCCCTTGCTGTGAAGAACAAAGTCTTTACACAAAAGTGCATGCAAGTGCTGTTATTTGTTGTCAGTATGGTCAGATGGCTAAGAGCTGAGCCTTAAAATAACTCTTTCACATTTTTGTGTACTTAATCACTTAAGACTTATTTTTACAAAGGAATTAATTGTGAGAAGGACTAATTTTTAAGCCATAATTCTTACATGGATTTTTTTGTGTTAAGATACTCCTAAAGACCTCATGATCACTCTGTAACTTTGACAGAGTTCTGTGGAACCCACCTGGGATTTAACCATTGCACCTTTAGGAACAAAGAGGAATACAAAACCATGTGAAGATTAAAAAGTCTAAAATAAGGTGGTCACCCCCATAAAGCTTTGCCTAAAACTGAGACAACTAACATTGCTAGGAGTGGCAAAGGAAAGGAAACCCAAGACAAGAAGGATAACTTTGTCAATTACAGATCCTTTACTAATGGTACAGTGCAACAACATCAACCAAAATACAGCTACTTGTACATAATACAAAAATATAAGCCTTCATAAAGTTTATACTGTGATAGGAATTAATTATGTATTGAGCTTAAAGAGTGATGTATAACATTTTCTCTTAAATAACATTGTCAGGTACACCCAGCCAAATAGATGTACTAACACACTCTCCTTGAAGACAAACACAGAGAGAGCAGTTTCTTAGTTCAGTGTATTCATATATCATACCTCAGCTAGGATTTGAGAGCAAACCAAGTCTTTCAAGTTTTCCCCTTCCTACTGAGTCTCTCAAGTTATCCATTTGCAACTGTTCTCTATCCATTGCACAGCAGTTCTATAACCAAATGGTGAATTGAATTTTTGATAGTGGCATTTATAAGCAGATAGAGGAAAAGTATTATTCAGAACCAGCTTAAGGCACCATAGTTTCCACAACAGACCCAAGACATTACTGGCAAAAATCAATTTTAAAGGCAGCTATGAGTGTTTAGCTACAGTACCATGATGAACAACAATCTATTGTTGACCACATACTCTGCTGACTAGTGTGGCTTCTGTTTATTCTCTAAAAAGAGTAGTAAAATATATGATTTTAACATTACTACAATCTGAAGAATGCATAAACTCTTAGCAAAAAAAAAAGTTCTCCTTTCATCTCTCCTTTTTAAAATTCCTTTTTTAAAATGGATTTAAATCATCAATCTTGCAAGACAATTCTTCTGTGGACTTTTTAGAAACACAGTTTCCAACATGTTATACAGTAAAAAGATCACTAAATTACTTCTCTTCTCCTTTAAAAGACAGTATATTGTCCCATGTCCCTCTCACAAATGTACTGCATCTGCCTCTGATATCAGCACTGGTGAACAATTCACTTAACCAAAATCAAGTTTTCTCCTGAAGTCCTAAAGAGCAAATATAAGCCCTTGATTTCCTCAAGACCTCTCCCCTAATAATAGCCCATGATAGTGGCTAGAATTTAAAGCAATATGAAGTGAAACTATCATCTTGACAGCACCTGCCACAAAGACCCAAGCAGCTACCTTGCTACAACTCTCTGAAGTTGTAGAGTGAAAAGTAGGATTAAAATAGGAGAGGAGAAGGAGTAAATTAACCAAATTTCACTACAGAAATTGTGCGTTCCATGCTGAACATCAGAGAGTCACAGCTGAGACATATTTAAAGAAGTATTTTGAATTTCAGAATATGTCCCAGACATATTCTCAGACCTGACATATTCTCATCACACAGGGTGACGTCAAAAAGTTACAAATGTGACAGTCACTGTAGCTAACCAGCTTCCGTTCACCAAGGGATTGAAAAATTTATCAAAGGAAAAGAGGAGCAGATACAGAACTATGCATTAAATACTTCGCAAAGTATTTATCAAATTACCATCAACTCTCACAGTACTCCTTTCACTTATCTATCACAGAACAGTTAAAGTTGTAAGGGAACTTCAGAGATCATCTAGTCCAACCCTCAGTTGTATCCCCACATTTCAGAGTAAGACTGTCAGCAACTACTTGTAAAAACAACCAACACTCACTACAGTGTTGATATATTATGCAATAAATCCCCAAAGGCTTTCATTTGTGCATTCACCTATTTGGTCTGCCAAATCCTTGGCTCTTACCTGCACTTAGTGCAGAGTGTTGATGAGATTTTTCTGTGCCTTACTGTAACACCAACCTTGAAGTCAGACATTTTATTGCCAGTGAAGTGAACAACCTCACGATTTTCCTATGAAAAATACCAGCAGCACATAAAATGCAAATTTGTGTCTCACTACCTTTTCCCTTAAGGTACATTGAGCAGAAGTCTTGTTATATTGTTTCTGCATCTTTTGCACTTGAACCTTCAAGTTTATCAGCCTTAACATTTTTATTCATTTTCTGAAATTAAGTGAAACACCTTCAGAATTAAACTACACTTAAATCATGTGTTATCATATGTTCAGTCAAATGTGAAGTATACCTCAGATTCTAGCAACACAAGGAGCAACAGCAATTTTTTCCATTTCAAATAAACTTAAAATAAATAATTTCAATTAAAGTATCAGCTGCAACCACAACAGCTGTATAGTATATAAAACCCAAGAACTATAGGGAATTAATCCTGCTATTATTATCCAATCATATCTAACCACAGGAATTTTCTGAGTCAATCAATACCAACATTTTCTAAGCTAAAACCCAGATCTAAGAATGACATAAAAAATGGGAAAAGAAGCTGGAAGAACATTATGTTAAAAACCGACATACTTCATTAAATGAGCTAACCACACCTTAGTGTCACAATTAACTTTGGTCATGCTCTGAATGAGCCCAGATCTCTAAACGCCTGGTAACTTTAGGATACATAGTTTATATATAATGATATACCACAGCCTTCTAGTTCATTTGTATGACTGGGCTAATGATGACTTAACCAAAGAAAACTGGAATCATCTTGTATGGTCGGGTCTGATCTCAAGTCACCTAAGAGACAAATGACACGAAAGTGTCTATGAGAGCAGTGCAAATACAAAAGCTCCATGACAGGTGAGAAAATAAGAAAAAGAAATATTAAAAAAAAAGAAAAAAAAAGGCTGTATGGGTTTCCTCAGTGGTTGTTTACTACTTTGCCTTCTGGCAGATGAAAAAAGTTATCTTCTTTGAGTTTAAGATGTTCTGGTAGATCTAGCTGTCTTTTTGCTTCTTCAATATCTTCCTGAATTGCCGAAATGAGTGCATCTGAAAAAGGTGAGAATAGGGATATTTGAAAGTTGGTTTACATTCTGAACAGAGCAACAAGTGAAAAAAAGACACTTCAGAATATCAAACAACAATCACAGAACTAGAATATAACTATGAGGTTTGAAAGGCAGAATTCACTCATTTTAAAATGTCTTTTTTTAACATGCTAGAGAGGCATTTTTACTCATTATCAGCACTACCCTCTTCATTTGCCAAAAGACGCGTTAATAGTTCCATTTCAATACTAATAAAACTGCATTTTAAGAAGAAATTAGTACACTTGACTTTAATGACAAGCCCGTGATTTTAGCACTACTCCTCAGACAAGTGAAAGAAAAGTGAAGATTTTTAGTGTGATACAAAAATGTGGGTGTGTGGGCTTTTTTGTTTTTAAATTATGAAAACATTTTACTGAAATTTCAAAGGTTAACCAGTAAAACATCTCATGATGGAAGGAGGTACAGTGAACACACAAAAGTTGCATGAGTAAGGCAAAAAAGAAACTAGTTTGAGGGAGACCTCCAGTACTGACCTAGGGAATCAAAGTTTTTTTCTGGTCGAATGTATCCAGTTATCACTATACTAAGAATTTCTCCATAAAAGTCTTCTTTGAAGGTGTGGATTATGTGTGTTTCCTAAAGGAAAAGAAGTAAGTGGACAATTACTATGAACTTAAGAGTTTATTTCCCTCTCTGTAACCATTTAGGCCTAATACCCAACATTCAAATTCTCAACAGATAAAAAATAAAAGGGACATTTAGTACAGCATGTATAATCCAAAAATTAAAAGGTCATGGCTTTAGTTTGTATTAGGAAGTAGAATTTCACTCTGCATGGAATTAAAAAAAAAAATCACTCCTTTAAAAAGTGCATAAAGAGAAAANAAAAAAAAAAAAAAGAAAAAACCAAGCACACAAATCAACCAACCAACCAATACAAAAAAAAACCCACAAAAAAAACCCCCACGAAACCAAACAAAAAGACCAAATTAACAAACCAATTTTAAAAAACCCACACCCCTAGACATCAGAAAAAATGCTTCAAAACTTCTCAGAGGTAGGATTTCCAAGGCAGGAAATGTTAATGTTTCATCAATAAGTGGATACATTCAAGTAACTATGAAGATTCTGACAGAAGTATCTGGCTCAAGGAGAGTGTTTACAACCATCTCCTAAGGGAACTGAATGAGAAAATTGAAGAGCAAGTCCAGACTAAGACACGGTTCCACCTGACACTCAAAACCTTTTTCATGCACAACTTCAGCTCCAAAGCAGGCCAATCCACAACATCTACTAGCAGAGCTATCATTTGGGAACCTTTTAACTACTTGCTCAGAAAAGTTATCTGCAAAAAAATTTAAAGTATACATTTGTTCCAAGACAAACAGAAGTAGAGATTCATGTACAAATAAATTTGTTTTCAACAAACAAAAGAGAGCTCTGCAAGACTCAGGAAAACCACCAGCACCTGACAGCAAAAAAACCCACAGCTGTCACACCTCAGGATTTTAATTTCTCCATCCTTACATCATTATACACCTTCAAATATTTATTCTGTACATTATGCCACAGCATCTCATGTACGGATTCCATCATTTAAGAGAAGAATTAATTAAAAAATAATCACAAATTAAGCTGCCCCAACATCTCCCATCTGAAATGCAGACACATTGCAGAGAACAACAGACTATTACTATGTTCCAGTTTATGCTAGGGCTCTCATAACCAGTAAATTCAATGCATTAAAATGCATAAACCAACCTTATGCTCAATTTGCTATCAGCAAGTCAAGCAACCATCATTTCAAGTACTGTAGTATTTTAATTTTGGAACTAGTTAAGAAATGGTGGGACAGAAGAAAGAGAAACTATTCAACTTCATACTCTCTGGCTACAGAGAGTATATTCGTTTCAGAATATAAATAATATACAGATAACAAATGCATTTCTAATGCACAAATTCTTAGACACCATTCATCAACCAAATTTTGTGCATCTTGTTAAAATTCATCCAGTCTTTTATTACAATAAAAATCCCACAAAAAGCAAAATTCTTACCACTGATTTCTTAATGTTCTTATAGAAGGGATTCCATCCTATGCTCAAAACCATTTTATGCACATCTCCATTTCCAACACAGGCCCATCCATAGTATATACCAGTAGGGATGTCAGATGGAAAGCTTTCAACCACTTGCTCAGAAAAGTTAGCTGTAAAAATTGTGCAAAGTGTGAGAGACTTTGTGTAAGTCAAGTATATAACAGGATCTCCAAATACTTAAAAGCCAAACTCTGCCTACATACTATTTAGAAACACAAAACTGGTGGTGATGATAATAATAATAATAATGCAACATACCACTGGCAAAGTATAAAACAGCTTCATAAAGTTCAGTCACTGTGGCAATATCAGTTATTGCACCTGCTACATACATACACACTGTATTGCATAGTTTTCTTTCTCTTCTGCAATAATAATTAATAAATACATCACACATACAGCCAGAGCATATTTCATTATTAGGACAACTACCACAGCTTTACTATGATGAAAAATGAGAGGGGGAAAAATCAACTGCACTATAAAATAGCATCTCAGAACTATTTATCAGTAAAATATTTATTGATGAAATAAACTATGTAGAAGCAAATGTGATACTTGTTTAGTCATCTGTCAATTTTGCACAAGTTCCCTTTCAGGGGCATCTGTGGATTTGAGATTTGCTTTTAAAACTACATATTTACAGTAGAACAAAATTTCCTTTTGACTGAATTTAACCTCTCAAAATTACTACCCTACTTCTATTTCCCAGCTAAACAGATCATTTCATGCAAGAAATTTCATACCAAACTGATTTGAAAGAATAGACGATTACCAAACTTTTATCAAAACCTCACAGACAGTAACAGCTTTCTTTCTGTTCCATAATACCAACACATCATTTATAAACAAGAGAAATCAAGAGAAAAATGTGAAATGTTCTCAGGAACAGATGTCAGAAATGCAGCACCAAAAGAGTTGTCTTATAAAGTTTCATGTCTGTTAGATGCAACGCAGTATGACTACTGACTTCAGTGTCTGTCTAAGTAATGCCAAAATTCTCCTGCAGTATTCATCTGCCTGCATTTAGAAAACTGAAACCAAGATGGGCAATAGGAAAACATATTCTCTGTAGGCCAAGCCCGCCTGCTGTTTCAAATTCTGCTCTACTCCCCTTGAACTTTCTTCCTTGGAGCGATTCCCAATGCCTACTCCCTTTCTTACTCCTATCGGAGGTTTATGAGAAGGGATATTTTCCCAGGCTGCCACACCACTGCACCGAGAATGTGACACTTATCTACATCCTGTACATCGTGACGAGCACTAGGTGAGAAAAGGAACAAACATCATGATTCGGAGAAACCTCTTTACAGAGTGGGGTGCCGAGAATGACAGAAGGGAAGGTGCAAGACTAAGCGGTGCAGGAGGCGGGGGGAAAAAAAGTGTCAGGAAAACGCTGGTAGGTAACAAGGCAGGGGCGTTCTCGGAAAGCGCAAGTCATGACAATAGCGCAGCTGTGCAGGGCAGCCGGGCGGCCGCCGAGGTCAGGCGAGCTTAGTCACAGTGCTGCTGCTGTTCGGCAGGAGCACGGCGCGGCTCCGCTCGAGGGCCGCGGCTGCAGATCCCCCGGCCCGTAGTTTCGCCGGCCGGAACGCCCCCGCGACCCGGCGCGGACCCCCGACTCCACGGCTGGGCCCAGCCGCGTGGACACTCCGCCCACGCTGTTCCCGGAAGGTGCGCCCTCCGCGCCCGCTCACCGGTGGGGATGCCCAGCTCCTTGGAGCCCCTGCCGAAGCCCTTCACCACCTCCCCGCGGCAGAAATACGGCAGGTGCCTCATGGCCCCGCACTGAGGCACTGAGGCGCCGGCGCCGCGGGCCCGCCGCGCCGCTCACCACCGCCTCCCGCACGGGGCGCTACCAACGGCACGGAAGGAACCGGGCGCTGCGCTCGGGCCTGCGAACCGCACGACACGCCGGCGGCTCCTCCCTCTGGATGGACGTGCCCGCGCCGCATGCCCAGTGCGCCCAACCTCGCCGGGAGACGGCGGGCCCGGCCGGAGCGGGGCGGAGCTGGATGGCGGTCCCGGCCGGAGCGGGGCGGAGCTGGATGGCTCCCGGCCACGGCGGGCGGGGCGGTGCTTGTGGAGGGCGGGAAGGTTTCCCGTGCGCTGCGGGCCGGCCTTGCTCACGGGCACCGTCGTGCCCGTCGTTCTTGCCCACGGGTTCGGTCACTCTCGGCTCCCCGAGGGCAGGTGGGTTGGCCCGTCCTGCAGTTTCTTGGATGGAAACCGCAGTGACAGCTGTGACTGTTGTGCACCAGCTCCCAAATCCCGACCCTCTTACGTGAAAAGCTGCATCACGCACCCCGCGCTCACGCGTGGAGATATGGAATGTTGCTCCCTTGGTAGCCCTAGATTTGTATTTTCGCTCAGAAAAAGCCAAATGCTTCAATGCACAGCAGATATTCAGAAAGCCGCTGAGAACAGGTCTTTTTGTGACATGCTCCAGCGAACTGCAGTTGCTTCTTTAAAACAGAACAAAAAATCCAAAACCAATAATCCAAACTACCAAAGCCCAAGAGCAAACCAAAATAAAACCAAACCAAACACCCAAACAATTTTTTACTTACCACTGCTTTACCAACTTGCTCACGTCTCCCTGTCCCCCATTACTGCTGCTAGTGCAGGCATCTCTTTTGGAAAAAAAAAGCGAGACAGCAGTGCTCATTCGGTGTTCACTCGAAGGAAAATGAAGCTTAATTGAGCATTTCTCTTCCTTCACTTCCCGTCTCCAGTTTCTATTCATGTTCATAAAGCTTATTAATGAATTTAGATTATTAGCACTCCTTTTTCTATTGCCCTGCCTGATCCAATTTAAATAAATTTGAGATTGCATGAGTTCAAAACAGAATTATTCTGAAAGATGTCCATAATCTTGGTAAATTACAGAACAGCCAGCTCACCAGCAGACAGTCTCTTTGTGTCAGTGATACTACAGGCCCTTTGAATTCTGGGGCCTCATTCAGCTGTGCTGCACATAAGCATATTTGTGTTTAACATATAACTGTTATCCAGAAACACCATCCAGAAAGTCCTTGAAAGGAATTGGTACTTCCTTTTCTTTCTCCCCTTCTAGAACACAGTTTCTAATTTCAACAGTTTGATACAAGTCATAAAAATGTTTCGGACTTACCTCAAATTTGGTTTGCTATATTTTAATGTGAAAAAGCAATGTAAAAATCTATGGCTTGTGTTTTGCATTTAATTGTATTCCAAGTAGATAACTTTTTAAAATGGTAATTGTTCTGAGAAACTGATATATATTATATTATAAAGCACTGACTGTTCATGGAAGTTGTGGACAGAAGCTGTTTTATATAAGAAAGCAAAAAAAAAAAATTAAGTGATTTTGTCTCAAACTTATCCTCCTCTTCTTTCCTTCTTTCATTTCTCTTAATGCCATCCTTTTCATGATAACATTTAAATTCATTACTTCATTTTGAGTAGCTTTGATTGTCTTAGAGAATGACCATATTTGTAGCTGGAACTTACAACTGAGTGGAGATAGTCTAAGAAGAAAACATGGAAGAGAAACATATCCTAAGTATGCTACTATCAGATCAATTCTGTTCTGCTGTCTCTGTGCGTGTAGAGAATAATGTTACAAAGAGTGTTTAAAGTGATGTTTCGTAATGGAAGTGTGTTGGATATGACGTCTAAATCCTGAAGTCATTACGTAGTTGCTTAACTAATAACAGACCATTAACTGATGACAGTGTCACCTCACGGCCATTGGCATTGCTAGTTTATTTTAACTGAAAAGCGAGAAATGGAAACAAACCCCCTCTATTTTCTGGAATGAGACATAAACATTTGCGTTCTTCCCCCTCCTCCTCGCACCTTTTTTTTTTTTTTTTTTAAAAAGACTCCATCTTTTCAGAGCAGATGATGTTCTTGTGATATCCACACGGTGGCACGCAGTGACTTCTTTTTCAGCGTCTGTAGGTTTGGGCAAACGGTTTGCAATCTCAGTGATTGAGAAGACCTTGAGAACTACTAAATCAAGGAAGTATTTGTTTAAGAACTATGTGGTTAAGTAATTTCACAGAAGTCTAACTGACGACTTCTATCTCATTCTCTCAGACAGTTGTAACATTAATAATTTGTATGAATCATGATTGGCTGCCATGATCCAGTTAAAACATTACCCATCCTTCAGACTATGTCCTCATTTTTCTTTTGTTATAGTATACTAGTTCATATTGGAGGGGTGGGGCAAATCTTGAACAAGTAGAATTTATTACTTCTACTGAAATTTAGAGTAGTTAACTCTACTAAAATTTAGTAGAGTTAGTAGACATGTTTCTTCCAAAAACATCATCAAATTTTAATGATGAGCATGTCTGCTAGCATTGTCAGTCAAGAGAAGAACAATTTGATAGTTCTTACCTTCCGTGAGAAAACTCAGGTGCTATTTCAGGCAGTTAGGTAAGAACTTCCATTCCCTACTTATGTTACTTTACCTATAGTTATTGTCAGTGAAAAAGTATTTTTCCTTTTTTTCTAAGATATACACACAGCCACAGAAGTCAGAATAAAGAAAAGAGAGCATGTGTTATGTCACCTGAGTAGGGCCCATATTAGGTTACCTAATTGAACATAAGCTTTGAGGACTCATTATAGTAACCAACATTTAATGCAGAGTAGAACACACTCTGTTCATCTTGTTTTGTAAAGATGAACGTAAGACTTATATTACATCACAACCCTGTGCCAGAGTCCCTGTCTCTTACTACTGTGCTGCAAAAGCCTGCATTCCTATGCAAGGCCTAAGGTGAGAGCAGGAATATCCTGTTTCCTTTGCGTGGTGTGGAAAAATAGCAGAACCATATCTGCTGGATACTGGAATATTTTTGGGCTTTCCCAGCCAAACTGGAAATTCTGGTCACACCAGGCTCAGGAGCTGACTCAGAGAAAAAAGTGACATGTAGTAAAACTAGTAACCTTTTAGCCAGTTCTTTGGAAGTTTCCATTCCCAGCACAACAAAACACTCATTGATTCGGGAGTTCAATTCAAGGACACCCTGGCACTCCTTATTTTAGTGTGCTGAAACCAGGTGATGAAATCACAGATATGTACAAAACCCTCTTGCTATAATATCTAACAAATACCTGCTTTGAAAGTACTTTTTCTGTATTTTTGTCTGGAATAGAAAGCCACAAAAGTTATTCCTTTACTTTTTAAAAAAAATTATCTTTATTTTTAGAAATCTGAAGTTTTGTTCTACTTCAATAGACCACTTTCTTCTAGGAAAAATACCTGCACATTACACTGAAGCAACAGGTACTATGAATATCTGTTTAATAAGGCATACCTGATATTATAGGCTGAACATCTGATAATTGCATAAAATTCTAAGAACTACCATTTGTATGTACTAAACTGTGTGAAAGACAAAACTGGTGCATTTCAGATATTATAGAAATATTACATAAAGACATAGAACTTGATGCTTTTTGAAAGTTTATGTTGGTTCTCAAGAATTCCTTCAGCATTTGAATCCCTATTTGTCTCTGGAGTCTTTTCTCCAAATCCTCAATTAGCTCTTTGAAAAATACAGTGTTGCTTTCAGATAGGTTCCCATTGTGTCTGCACAGCACTGTATTGTGCCATGTGGACATGCTTCATGTTTAGTGCTGAAAATTCTGTAAATTTTAATACTTCTTAAGCAACCAGTCTTTTTTTTTCGCCCTTTTAACAGCTTTTAAATGCATTTTTAGGCCCTCCCTCTTTGTCCATTTTCCAAAAATGGTTTAATAGGTGCCTTAGATTAAGTAATTATAAATAACTGATTAGGTAGAATAATATGATGGCCATCTGAACAGCAGGTGTATTGTCACTTTTTTTTTCTTTTCAGCTGCAGTTGACCCACATCAAAATGTTTGTGACCAGTCTGTCCCATATTATAAAAGCAACCTTCAATTAATCATTTGGCAAAATATTCAGGAGAATCCTACCTACAGAGACTTCGGGAGCACAAGAAAAGTACTATAGGGCAAGGCAGCTCAGGCAGCTTATCACCTTGAAGATAACAAAACGATATTTTCTTAGGTTGACAGACTCTGGTCCAAAATATCTTACATTTCTCAGCAATCAACATAGATTGCTATCAGGAATCTCGAAGTGGAATGTAGAAGAACAAGACTGGGGATCTAGGTCAGAAGGTCAGGAGACGTTGACTGTATTGTCATGATGTTTGCAGATTGACAGATGTTAGGCAACTGGGAGGTCAGTGTCAAGCTACTTCTGCAGAAATGGTATGCAAGAAATGTAGGAAATGGTGTGTAAGAAATGTGTTACAGGAAGTAACTGAGATAGCTGAGGTCTATTTAAAAAGTAATAAACCGAAGTAATTAACAATGGGACAGGCAATGGATTTTTCAGCTCATTAAATTTAAGAAATACCAAGAATAACTTAATTACAGATCTTGCATAATTTCTGCTTCCCATGAATTGTAAAGCAAATAAAAATTAGATTCCAAACTATTTTCTAACCTAGAACTTAATACAACTTGGCTCTTATTTTCTGCTTTCCATGAGGGAGAATAGAAGACAAAGGTGCTAAAGGTTTACAGAAAAAGGCAATCACCCAGAGGGAAAAGTCTATTAGAAGGGCATAAGCTCAAGTGAGAATGAGTATGGAGATAAAAGGATCAGATATTTGATGTTCACGAAGCTTCTTAAGTTTGGGAACACTTTACAGAAAAAAGTAAATCAGTTTGTCAAAATAGTTTGTATTTACTGTAGGAATTGGTTTCATAACGACACAAAGAATAAAAAGATTGAGCCAGTAGCCACTGAATCAATTAATGGAAATGCCCTGAAGAACAATACTCTCTCAAAACCACAGGAGATGTACTGTCCCAGTGGTAGATTTGCTTTTTTCATGTTCAGGAATACCCCCGCTTGGGCACTGACCTCTATTCTCTTTACAGGAGAAATTTTGTTAGTTTTCAGCCTATGAGGGATAAAAGCTTCTTTTTTATTTTCACCTATGCAGTAACATCAGAAAGAGCAGAAAATGAAAATTATTGTCCTAGTGAGTTACATTGCAGTGAGGATGTAATGAAGGAAGTAGCTACAATTTTTTTCTGTGCATGCTAATTATCATTTTTAAGATCATTTACTTCTGTCCTTCCCTGGGCTTGCTGTTCCAGCCTTGATCACAGAATAAGCAACAGGTGAGCAAACAAGAAAGATTCTGGTGAAGATTTCTCATTGTTAAAAGGAATCTGTAGTTTGTGATATTCCTGCTGCACCTACACCAATATGTGACGCATGTTCAAGGCATGCCTGTGTTTGTGACAGCACTGCCATCTGTATAAGGCAACCACTCTTTCAATGGTAATCTTCTTACTACTGCCTATTGAAGAAATAACCCTAATCATTGCTTGTGTCAGCCGCTGCGAAGAAATCCTTCTCTCTTCAAATGTACCGTTTGACCACAAACTTGTGTGTTCTTAACACAGGAAGTATTTTCACAACAGCAATGGAAAAGTGTTAGCCACCATTTCCTTGATATTTGGGCTCCATCCCATTTGCCATGCACACAATCCCAGTTGTCCTGCAAGCAGCCTGTGCCAGATACAACAGTGCTGGAGACAGATGAGTTAGGCTGCATGAGTCTCCCAAAAATTGCCTCACTGTGGGTAAAGTGCAGTCACTTGTCCTTGTTAGTAAGCCTAGCTGGGTGCTGCCCTACTTATTTTCTTAATCACACCAAAACCATCAATACAAAAGGCATGTACAAAGAAGAATCCCAGAAATAATACAAGGCTTGCTCTGAATAACACAGCTGGTATGTTTATTGCTAAATTAATTATGTTGTGGAAACACTGTGTGCTGCTTCTTCAATATTCCCAGTTCAGCTGCATCCAACCGCAATGAAAACAACTGTTTTTCTCATTGGGAATTATGATTAAAAATCATTCTTCCCCCACCACCACCACCTGAAAAAACCAAAGCAAAACAAGAAAAAGCTTCCTATCCAAACCAAATGAAACCAAACAAAACCCCAAAGCTCAGGATTGTTTTAGGACATCTCTGATTCCACTTACTGTCTCAAGGGTATCCTGAGCTGCAGAGGTTCAAAACAAGTCATCTAAATCAGTACTAGCTTCATGTGGAAATGTTCTAACCAGTTTTTCTACATTATTAACATCCCTACCTCCTGCACATGGATTGCTTATTTAGTCCCACACTGTTTACCTTGGCAAGAAATAGCAGTGGTAACCCATAATTTATGCTACAAAACAGGTTGAGCAGAAAATTCAGTAGAGCCTGCTTTACATTTAAGAATTAATTACCCCCAAAACTAAGGGCTTTTCATAGTCATTGTCAGTGTAGTATCAGATGGGTTTAATACAAAGATTAATGTAATCCTTCGTTGCCTGAAAAATAAACCAGATAGTCATGAATGCTGTCAACCCTGTACTTGCACATGTACTTGACAACCAGCATGTACTAACATGGAACAGATATTTTGAGATATTGCAAAACATTTACTAGTGAGTGAGAAAGGGCACCATATCCTGGTGTGGTTTGAATGATCTTCTCCTTCCTTCCTTGACAGCTGAGAAGAAATAGTATTTTCTCACATCAGACAAGTGACTTCAACTGTTATTAACTGTCTCTATAGATAAGTAAGAAAGTTGTACAAAAGCACTCAAGCNCAAACTGTCGTCTCCTTCTTTTAAGGAGAAATCAAGCCATGGAAGAGAATCTGTATAAACATCTGTTTTGATCCACAGGTTTGTTTTTATGCCAAATATTTAATAAATGTTTACAGCCCATAGTAGGCCTACAAACTAGAAGACAAGTTTCTGAATCTGTTGCCTTGTGAAAGAATTTAGAATCAAAAAATGGTTTGGGTTGAAAGGGATCTTAAAAATCTTCTAGTTCCAACCTCCAACATGGAAGGGGACACCTTCCACTTGACCAGATTACTCAGAGCCCCATCCAACCTGGCATTAAACACTTCCAGAGATGAAGGATCCACAACTTCTCTGGGCAACCTATTTCAGCACCTCACCAGCCTCACAGTTAAGATTTTTTTCCTTCTATCTAATCTGTATCAACAGTTTAAAGCCATTACTCCCTGTCCTATCACTAAATATTCCTGTTAAAAGTCACTCTCGCCCTTTTTGTAAGCCCACTTTAGGAATTGAAAGGTTGCTCTTAGGTCTCCCCAACGTCTTCTCTTCTCCAGCCTGATCAACACCACCTCTCTCAGCCTCTCATTCACAGGAGAGGTGCTGCAGCCCTTTGATCATCTTAGTGGCCGTCCCCTGCATTTGCTACAAAACGTTCCCAGAGCTGGATGAAGCACTCCAAATGGGGTCTCATAAGAGCAGAGTAGGGGGGCAGAATCTTCCCCCTCACTCTGCTGGCCATGCTGCTTTTGATGTAGCCCAGGATACAAATGGCTTTCTGGGCTGCAAGCACATGTGGCCGTGTCACTTGAAGTTTCTTGTTAGCCAACACACCCAAATTCTTCTCTGGGCTGCTTTCAATCTGTTCTCCTCCCCAGCCTGTATTTGTGCTTAGCAATGCCCTGATCCAAGTGCAGGACATGGTTCTTGGTCTTGTTGAACTTCATAAGGTTTGCATGGGCCCATCTCTCAAGCCTATCAAAGTCCCTCTGGATGGCATCCCTGCCCTCCAATGTGTTGACCACACCACATAGCTTGGTGGTATTAGCAGAGTTGCTGACTTAATACCAAATGATCAAGAAGTTGGATATATTTTGAAAAATCTTTGAGAACCTCTGAAATAATACACAGCATCAGCAAATGCAGTTACACTTTTTTTAGTCTTCCAGTTCACCACACTCCTGTTTCTGACACCTCACTTTCTGCATCACTCCTCAACCAACAACTCATAATCCTTAAGAATGTTGAATTTAGAAACAAAGAAACAAGCAAATTTTGTAAAGCGAGGTGTTGAACCATTTCCCTGGGGAGCCTGTTCCTGTGCCAAACCAGCCTCTGGGTGAAGAACATTTTCTTGCTATTTAAACTAAACCTCCCCTGACAGGCCATTCCTTTGGGTCCACAGAGAAGAGATCAGTGCTTGCCCTTCCTCCTTCCCTCACATGGAAGTTGTAAGTACAATGAGGTCTATCCTCCATCTCCTCCAGGCTGAACAGACCAAGTGACCTCACCTGCTCCTCATACAGCCTCCCCTCAAGGCTCTTCAACCATCTTTGTGACCCTTCTTTGGACACTCTCTAACAGTTTCGTGTCTTTCTCATATTGTGACACCCACATCTGCCCCCAGCCCTTGAGGTGAGGCTACCCCAGCTCAGAGCAGAGCAGGACAATCCCCTCCCTTGTCTGTCTGGTGATGCTGTGCCTGATGCACCCCAGCACAGGGTTGGCCCTCCTGGCTGCCAGGGCACTGCTGGCTTATGTTCACCTTGCCACTGACCGGGACCCCCAGGTCCCTTTCCATGGCACTGCTTTCCAGTGTTGCATTCCCTGCTCTGTCCATACATCCGGGGCTGCCCCACCCCTGGTGCAGAATCCAGCACTTTCACTTGTTGAACATCGTATGGTTGGTGATTGCCCAGGCCCCTGATTTGTCAAGGTCTCTCTGCAGGGCCTCCCTGCCCTCGAAGAAGTCAGCAGCTCCTCCCAGTTTTGTATGGTCTGTGGACTTAGTGAATATTTCTTCCAGTCCTACATCCAAGCCACCCCATGATGTGTTTATCCAGCTTTGGGCTGCACATTTTGTCCAAAAGGATCCTCTAGGACAAGGCACTGAAAGCTTTACTGAAATCCAAAAAGATTGCATCAACTGACTTAAGGATACTTAAAGATCAAGTTAATTCTGATTTCAGATAAATAATCAGTAGGTTAGTTTAAATAATCAGTATATATATTTTTAATTGAACAATAATGGTTTAAATAAAAATAAATTACAGGAATGCCTTCCTTTACACTTCACTTTTTCATAGTATGATGGAACCACATCAGTTTTGCTCCTGTGGGCAAGCTGTCCATTTATATATTTCCCAGGCGTATGTATTTTTCAGTTTCAAACTGGTAAAAAATGAAGAGATTTTTTATACATAAATTCCAAAGTTGAGGTAATTATTTTCTGTCCATTATTTGGTATTATATATAGTGATTTTTATTCAATCAACTTTTGATCCTGAACCAATTTCTGAAGAATCATGACTGATACAGAAAAGATCCTATAACATGTACTTGCTTAATTACCAAATCCTCGGTATGTTCAGCATGAACCATCTACTACTTCATTTTATGCCTCTTTACAATTGGAATGTGCAATGCAAAATTTTGCTGTGGGGGGGAATAAAGAATTTTTACAATCTTTTTTGTCTTTGAACATAGCTCTTGCCATGCGTGTGCAGGAAAGGAGAAACAGGATGAATGATACACGATTGTGCCTTTATTTTCATGAGAACACCAGACCAGTTTCCCAGAATAATCTGTCAATACACTACTTCATACAGAAAACCTGCAGCAGTATGCCAAAAAAACAAAACTGTCAACACTGGACCTTACTCTGAGATTTAAATGAATATTTATATATTCTGTGTTCAGACCATAAATTGTCTTAATCATATCTTGAAATATTACTCAGGAAGTGGCTGCAAGAAACAAAAGTTGCAAAAGATTTGGACAGTAATGTCAATGATGCAGCAATGCAATCTCTACATGTATGCAGAACATTTAATCAGTATGTCTAAAAGCACTTCATGGAAGAAATAATTGCCCTCTCTATTTAATTCAGAAACTACAGATACAAGACTATCCATACATCAAGTCCTCTTTTGTCTTGGTTTGCATTAGAAACACGTTTTTGCTATTTTTTCAAAGGTTTCATTCTTTTGAGCTTCTAAGGTAACTGAGCTGCTACTGAGGACTAAGTACAGCGTTGATAACAAGAAATGAAACCCTTTCTTTCTGACAACGTTCTTACCTGTAACTGATCATCAAGAGATAAGTACTTACTGCTTTTTTGGTTGTTTCCATTCTAAAAATATTTACTTCTACCACAAAACACCACTACTCATGTTTATCAGAGCACTACATGATAAGATAAGGCTTAGAAATAGAAGGACCAATGGAAAAACCCAGAGAGATACAACAGAAATTTTGTCCCTCAGGAAGATTTATTGAAGCTGCCAGGAAAAAAAAAAACAAAACTGAAATATGAGAAGTGTGCTTTTTCTCCACACTGGCTTGCATGGTGCTGTGTTTTGGATTTGTGCTGGAAACAGTGTTGGTAACTCAGGGGTGTTTTCATGAGCAGCACTTAAAAGTGTCAAGGTCTTTTCTGCTCCTCACCCCACCAACTCCTTGAGCATGCACAAGGAGTTGGAAGGGGACATATCTGAGACAGCTATCTCCAACTGACCCAAGGGATACCCCAGATCATAGGGTAAACCTCTAAGAAAAATAATAAAGGGGGCAATGTTTGGAGTGATGACATTTGATTTCCCCAAGTCACTGTTATGAGTGATGGTGCCCTGCTTTCCTGGGAACAGCTGAACATCTGCCTGCCCATGGGAAGAGGGGAACAAATTATTGGTTTTGCTTTGCTGATCTGCATGGTTTTTGCCTTACCTATTAAACTGTCCTTATCTCAACTCATGAGGGTTTTTACTTTTTCACTTTTTTCACACTTTTTTCAGTCATCAGAAGGATTTCTGATTCTCTCCTCTATACTGCGGTAAGGAAGTAAGCGAGCTGCTAGATGGAGGTTGGTTCCCAACTGGGGTTAAACTACAACACAAAGAAACTTGTTTTGTCCTGGATATTGAGATTACTTTACTGATTAATACATCAGTGAAACTACATGTTCAGCAGGCTGTACTAAGAAAAGGTACTAAGTATTCTTGACTTAGAAAGTATGAAACTGTTAAAAGGTATCAGGTATGAAGAAGAAATATATGAAGTTCTTACAAGAGACCTCAGTTTTATCAGCAGTCTTAAAATCTTAGGGAAGCACTTGTTCAGCATCTGTCTATTGCAGACATGAGACATGCAAACCTGAATAAAATATTTATGTAAGACACAGATTTAAACTTAAGAAAACAAAAGAAGAAGAGGAGTGGTGAGATGCATAACATAAACTGAATAGTCTGTAATTAGGACCTCACATGTACCCTCCAGGGCAGAACAATAACCAAACCACTCACTCTTGGGAACATAAAGAAACAAGGCAGATTTGAAAACTGGAGTCTGGAAAATCAACAGGCAAGTTTGGAAAGATTGTGTAAAGGTACAATAAAATACACATCCCAGCAATATCCACCCTTTTGATAAAATTGCTCCTTTTCTACTTACTTAGACCATCTTCAAAAGCCTGTGGACAATGATGAAATTCCTAAGAAAAATGAAATTACACTCTTATGCTGCAGTACACCACACTAGGAACTACTTAACAAGCAGCTGTCTAGTTGTATGAATAAACCGATTGTAATTTATGGTAATGTGCAATTTATATGATTATGTGATGGTCTTACAGTAAAGTCCCAAAAAGGAAATAATTGAATCACATACCAGGGGACCATTCTTATTATAGATTCAAGTTACTAAATATACAAGTGATAGACAATCTTGTGTTGCAGGAATTATGCAGCTGCCACCCTAGTCCATGTTAGGAATTTTACAGATGCCACCTCAACAGGGATCAGCCCTAGGTTCCTGTCTGAAGGAGACAGGCCACCAATCTGCTGAGTAAACAACTTGTTTCTTTATTTGACATACAGAGGAGCTTGAGCTGTGTGGTCCAAGGAGGGACCCCCATTCCAGACCACACACCCCAGCTATACTTTTGGTTCCTGGGCTAACATTTGTCTGAAAAATTACCATGTTCCCTTAGAAATGTTTCCTTGGTTCTTAGCTTCATTCTGATTGTATCTGCCGCTTTCAGCTAGTTTTGGGGTTGCACCATTAGCTTTATCAAAAGATTCACTCTCAGAGAGTTCTTGCAGCCCAGGGCCTCAAGTACTTTAGCTTCAAGTAATAAGCACGGCTGTTAATCCTAACAATTCTCAACCTTTCAAAATACACAGTTTATTATTACCTTAGGGAATGGAGAATCTAGTCCAATGATGGAAAATACCAGTGTATAAATTTTATCCACAACTGACATGATTCAAAAGAATTCCTGTGGGAGTACTGGAAAATTCATGTGTTCAGATTTCATACTTCATGCAGTTTCTCAGGAATCACATATACAGTACTTTTATGAACATATTATGTGGAGACTGACTGCCCAGAGCAACAGAGAAGGACATTCTGTTTCCTGCACAACAAATTTTATTAAAAAAATTCCTTTAAACTGAAATCTTGAAAAATTTTCAGCTGATGCCAGTAGAGCAACCCTGCTATAAAAAAGGAACCTGCATCAATCAATAACATAGAGTGAAAGTCTTAACTGAAAAAAAAAAAAGCAGAAATAACAAAAATACTGTCTTTTTTACAAAATTTACACAAAATGCCATAAGGAAAGCCATACAGGGAAATTACGAGTAGATGTTGAAAGCTTAATGCTAAAGATACAAGAAAGTAAAGATAGGAGGCTTATTCTGTACATACAAATAACATTTAAAGGAACTTTAGGTTCATGGTCGTAAGGTGACCTTTATGTTTGGATATGCTGGAAAGAAGTGCTGATACAGAATTCTTTTTTCCTCCTGTCTACAAGTAGCAATAACAGACAATATAGCATGAAGTCATATTAGCTTATATAGATCTTATACTCCACAGTGAAGCAGACATCCCCTGCAGCCCAATGGATGTCCATGGTGAAGCAAATCCCCACCTACTGCCCCTGGAGAATCCCACACCAGAGCACATGGATGCCTGAAGGAGGCTGTGACCCCATGGAAACAAGCCCAAACTGGAGTAAGTTTGCTGGCAGGATTTGGGACCCCACGGGTGACCCACGATGGAGCAGTCTGTTCCTGAAGCTCTGTAGAAGGGACCGATGCTGGAGCTCTTCATGAAGAGCTGCAGATTGTGAGAACACACAATAGAGAAGTTTATGGAGGACTGTCTCCCATGGCAAGGACCTCTCCCCTGAGGAGGAAGGAATGGGACACACAACACATGATGAACCAACCACAGCCTCCATTCCTTGTCCCCTGTCTCCCTTGCAGAGAGGAGATAGAGAAAATCAGGACTGAAGGTGATCATAGGAAGAAGGTAAAGGGAAAGGTGTTTTTTAAGATTTAGTTTTATTTCTCATTAACATGACATTACTTTAATTTAATCAGAAATAAACTTATTTCCTCAAACTGGTCTGTTTTGCCTGTGGCAATAATTGCTGAGTGATGTCTCCCTGCCCTTCTTTGACCCACAAGCTTTTTGTTATATTTTTTTCTCTCCCCTGTTCAGAGAAGGAAGGGGAGTGATGAAGCAGCTTTGGTGGCCACCTGGCATCCAGCCAAGATCAACCCACCATGCAGCTGTAACAACAGCTTCAATAAAGTGAAGAAGGAGAAATAAAACAAACATCACTGGGAAAGCTGACTTGTGAAACTGTCAATAGACAATGAAAGGAAGGGCTTGAGCAGAGCAGTGTAAGTAACACAGTCTGCAGTCCTTTCAGAAGTCTGTAGTTGGATCACCTGTAAGCAATTGTGAGACCAAGCTCTGAAAATTGTGAAATGTTTCAAAAGTGTAGAGGACAAGTGAAACCAATTCAAATGTTAGTTCAGAATTCCTGATGTATAACACACAGATCTGCATATATGTATGTATTTACTTACAGTCATATACATAATATCAGTATTGATTTATTATTACTTTTGGAGAGGTGACTTTCTAAGATAAATGATAATTTTCATAAACAAAGCTTGAAATAGTTCCAACCACTGAAGTTTTTCTCATTTGTTAGTGTCTTAGGAGGACCTTGACTGATTCTCCTTCTGGTTAAAATACTATCTTTGCCCGGCTACACCAGGCTGAACTTTCACCACTCTTGTGAAAGCAGCCAGCAAGAGGAGTGGTTCATTCCCCCAGCAGACATGGTAACATCAGGCTTGCTTCTCACCTTTTCGGTGCAATCAGCAAGTCATATTTCTTAACAGGATCAAAGTAACAAAAATTAATCTAAGTGGTTCAATTTGGTTTATTTGGCAAAGTAGAAGGGGTGAGGTGGGAGGCCTCTGCAAGAAGATTTCAGGAGACACCTTGTATGGGACTCAGCTGGTTCCAGACAGTTCCAAAATGCCACTGGCCAATGCTGAACCTGTCAGTGACACTGGTGGCACCTCTGTGATAACATATTTCAGAAAGCACACCAACCGCTCTACAGCAGCTGTGAGAGAGAAGAGTGAGAAAAATATGGAAAAATAGCCCTGTGGACACCAATGCCAGCAGTGAAGGAGGGGGAGGAGGTGCTTCAGATGCTGAAGCAGAGGTTCTTCTGCGGGCTCTGGAGGAGAACATAGTGGAGGAGCTTGTCCCCCTGCACCCCATGGATGACCCCAGCTGAACAGATATCCACATGCAGCCCACGGAAGATCACATAAGGAGCAGCTGGGTGTGTGTTTTGAAGAAAGATGTAGGCAGTAGAAGGCTCATGCAGGAGGAGGCTCCTGGCAGGAGCAGCTACCTGGGGCAGGAACCCACGCTGAAGCAGTCTGTTCCTGAAAGACAGCAGCCATTGAAAGGACCCACACTAGAGCAGTTTGTGTGAAGCATGTGAGCATGTGAAGGACATGGAAGGGACAAACAGCACCAGGATGATGGACTGGCAGAGAGGAACAGTTACAGACTGATGACAATCATCATTCTTCATGCCCCTGCAGTGCTCAGGAGGGAAGAAGTAAGAAGAGTCAGAAACGAAGGGGTGAAGTTGAACTTGAGAAGAAGCCAGAGGGACTAAAGGAAAGGTGGTTTTGTCCATTTTTTTTTCCCTCTCATCATTGCACTTTATTTTTAATTGACAGTAAATTAATCTTTCCCAAGTTGAGTCTGTTTTGACCATGATGGTAATAGGTGAGTAATCTCGCTGGCTTTATTCCAATCCATTGCTTTTTCCATCTTATTTTCTCACCCTGTTCTGTGAAGGAAGCAAAGTAAGAGAGCTGGGTAGCAAGCCAAGGTCAAAATTCACCACACTGGTAGAACAAGAGGCCCCTATTTTACCCAGTATATATTTTACAGTTATTTTGGCATCTCAAGGTTGCAATCCACTCCACATTATTTTTGATTCTGTAATTAGTACTAACTGCCAGCCAGTGTCCTGGAAGAAATTTGCCCTAGCATTTCCTTGATCATATAGTACTGACATAGACCATTCATATTAAACTTATTTTAAACTTACCTGAAAAATTTGCCTCTCAAACAGTATCAGCATTCTGTGTAAGCACATAACTGGTAAAGTGAGATAGTATTTTCAATATGTGTTACATACAGTCTGAAGAAGAAAACATGACCTTCCCTAATGAACTGCAGGCATGAGCCACTCTTGTTCCTACAAATTAGTATTGACCCATGTCAGAAGACATTTTGTTCTAAAGAGAAGCACGCTACAATGTGCTTTAGATAAGCTTTTCTTTATTTTCAAAAATGGGTTGAGGTGTCTTCCTCTGTCAGACAATGTTTGGAGTTAAAATGATTTTGGCAGCTGCAACCATCTTCTTTGGACCTTTTATTTCAGCACATGGTGTTTGTGTTTTTGGCACACTACACCTCCACCTCCAATTTATGTGGAGGCTCAGCCTTCAAGACTTCATCTGCAAATTAACATTACTTTTTTCCCCTACTCAGGTACAGAGCAAGCAGAATTGGGAATCTCGGACAAGAACATTAAGTCTCATAAACTTTACAACAAAGGTAAATATTGCTAGGGATGTTTATGGAGAAGATAATAAAAAATTTCTGGATTGCAGCAACTCTTTCCTTACAGAAGGCTAATGCAGTAAGATCACACTCTCTTTATGAAGAAAGCTTCAGTCCCTAGCAGAATTCAAAATTGAGGTTCTCTGTCTGTCTGTCTGACGATAGATATTAGGCTCTTACATCTTTCTAATGTTAGGTGTGAATTATCAGAAGAAATAGATATTTGGGTTACATTTACATGACAGAAAAATTAAGACAAGTCATTTTCTACAAAGTTTAGTAGAGAAACTCTTATTACAAAATGCTAGATCACTGTCTGACTTTTCAGAAAAATGAAACTTTTACTTCCTTAAAACTAGTAAAATTACAAGAATTAGCAATAAGCATCAGGTTTAAAAAATTCTCTATCACTTAAACTTTTGACGTAGCATAAAAAATCTAAGGTATTTAGAAGCATTTTGTATGCTTTATGTTTTCCAAAGACAAAAAGCTTGGAGGCAGCTGTCAAATTACAAATGAGATACTAATATCAAATTAGAGAAAGCATATTTGTGAGACAGCTGTCCTCCTTATTGGAAATATATTTAAGCTGTATTCTCCTGCACCCTAGCTATGTAAGTTTAGCCATGCACAGAAAATTATTTTTGAAACTTTCTCAATGTTGTTTGCATATACTTGTTCTCACTGGATTTTTAGTCTTACCACATCAATCAAATATTCATGTACAAACTGATTTCATTCAAACCAATCAAAATTCACAGCCAAATCATTTATGTATTTTAAATTTCCCGTAATTGTAACTTGCTTTTTGTTCACTTTTGTCTTTATTTTGCCTCTAAGTTCCACTTTTTCTATGGCTTTGTCTGTCCAAATATTCCAAAATTATGAACAACATAACATTTTTCTTTTTTTTTACAGCTGCCATACAGTCACATCTGTCACTAGCCTATCATGTGGCAGAAAGGGCAGCAGCCCTGTCATCTCCATATTCCAGACTCAAAGTTAGAAGACTAAAAACCAGGCACAAACCCATTTCATCCATTTTTTTCAGGAACAGCTAACAAAAACTATCCATGAACAGAACCATAAGGGAAACACAGTCCTTGAAATGTCACAAAGCTGCACTAAAAACATGATGGGTCTCTGCCAGCATGCTCGCCCAAGGATCACAACCTCTGTAATCATATCAGTCTACAGAGAACTCCATTTTTTACATGTTTTACTGTTCTCTGTGCCAGAGAACAACAAACTTCCTCACTTCAGTCCTCTACCTGAAAGAATTACACGCAGTAATGACTTTAATGCCTTTTTCTCTCCCATCGGAAGTACTCGTTAGACAGTACTTTATTAGTGCACCAATATATACCAGCTCTAGTTGGTGATTTTGCATTAGTAGCTTTGCATCTGTAGCATTGTAAGTAATTAGGGCAGGCAGTGAGAGCAAACATCTGCCTCTAAAGCTTACCCAATTCGTTCTCGTCAGAATACTGGTGTTCAGCTCTACTACTTGTACTGCCATTGCAATACTGTAATGTTGTGCAGGCGGTTTAGCAAGAGAACAAATACTTAAATTTATGTTATGATTTATTTTTCTAATTTACATGGAAGACCAACAAGACACAGTCACTGTCCATAATCATAAATCATTAGTAATTATAAAACATTGCTCTTCATGGGGAAAACTAATAGGAAATCTTGCCCACTCCCCCAGATTTCTGTCTCCCACTGGAAAATTCTCTTACCAGCCTCCGCTGAGCTTACAGATGAAAGGCCTTTTTGGCATGGTGCTCCAAGAACAATCAGAAGTGAACAGAAGTTCAGCCCTATAAATAACAGACACGCTAGAAAAACATCTTTCCCCCCCACATCTGTCAGGAAAAGGGGAAAAAGGGAGAACTGTCAAGCTGGCATGCAGTTATACACTAATTCTTTACCCAGCATATATATATATATATATATTTTAAACATTCTCTTGACAACATGATGATGAAGATTTGAGATTTTGCAGTCCATCCTAAAATAAGCTATCTGATCCATGTGGTGATGTGCGGCAATTCCCTCCTCTGCTGGCAGTGTGTTCCAGTAAAAGCTTTGAAATCTAATCTCATTTTCTCGTTAGTTTCCAGCCTCTTGATCAGTGCAGATGAAGGACCCCTCAGTACATTCTCACTATTGGGATGAGAAATGGCTAGGGGAGTCCATTAAGTGTGCCTCCAACTGCCAAATCAAGCTGCATGCCAGAAAATGCTGATGTGCAGCGATTTTTTGGGAATTCTGTAAGTACTGTCCAAACTGCTACAGGCTCCAGCACTTGGGGTTTTTTAATGAGGCACACGCTGTCTTTGAACTTTCTATTTCCCTGAAATTTAATTTTCTGTTTTCTTTCAAAGTACTTGGCTAAAATAATAAGGGCTTTGCCCCGAAGCTCCACCTTCATGTTTCACAGCTCTCCAACCCCAGTGGACTATGTTTACTGTTGAACAGATATTTGAAGGGGGGACAAAGTGAACAAGAAATCTGAGTCTTCTTCACACTCTGCCTAGACACGTCTTACTCTCCACCGCTCCAAGATTCGTGCACCGCTTCCCAGCCAGGTCTGCTCCCCTTGCACCCCACCCTCCCTTCCGTCTCTCGACTTTCCCTCATGGAGTTTCTTCCAAGCCCACACGTAGCAGCAGGCGAGTCTCGGGCTGCGCGGTGTGGCCGCAGGAGCACCGGCCCGGCCGGGTCCCCGCTCACCCACGCGGCTGCTACAACCACCCCGGGCCCGCCCAGCGCCTCCGCCCCGGCGGACCCTGGCCCGCAGCCGCGGTGGGTGCGCGCTCGTTTGGGGCTGGGAACCACGAGAAAAGCCGGTCGGTTCCACGAGCAGCAGAGGAGTTGGTCCTGTGTGGGTTCCAACGTTACCGGTACTGCGGGAGGAAGCCTTAGAGAATGCAATAAAGAGGATAAACAAGCGTAGTTGCCAAGGCTGCCAGGGGCACAGAGTGGGCGAGGTCGGGGCCGGGCGGGGCGCGGAGGGGCAGGGGCGGGGCCGGGAGCGCGGCCGGACCCGCGGGTGGGGGCCGGGCGGGGACCCGCAGCCCAGGGAAGCAGCCGGAGTCCGGTTCGGGGCCGCTCCCGTGGAGGAGGTGGCCGGGCTCCCTGCCTGCCGCGGTGCTGCTGCGCACCTGGGCGCCGTGCGCCTACCGGGAGCCGCGCGGTGCCGAAGCGGGTGGCGGCGCGGACTGGCCTGGGGCATCGCTCTTCCCGGGCGCCGTACCCTGCGGAGCCTCGCCGCGTTACTCCAGGAGCCATCGTATCGTCGGGCAGGTGCTGCACTGGAGGGCAGGGAGACTCCTCTGTTTTGCCTCTGTCCTTTCTTTCCTTCTTTCCTTCTTTTCTCCCCCACCTCTCTTTTCCTTCCTTACCCCTTTCCCTCTCTCGTCCTTCCCCTCCTCTTCCCCCCACTTCCCCTCCTCTTCTTTTTGGTTCTACTTATGTCCTTTTGCTTCTTTGTTTCCCCTTTTCTTGTCATTTCCCCTTTTCCTTTCTTCCCTAGATTTTTGCCCGCCACACCTCCTTTTTTCTTAGTTTCTTTTGTTTCCCCACTTTCTGTCTGTCTGTCTTCCCTCCCTCCGTTTGCTTTTTCCCGCGGCAGTGCCCGCAGGGAACCCGGGGCAGGCTGTTGCCCTCCCAGGGGGGTCTTGGCTTGGTGTGAAACCTGGCAGCGCTGACAGGGTTCAGGGCATACCTGATGCTCCTGAGGTGTTGCAGTCGTAGGTTGTGGTGCTTTTTTCCCCCCTCTCTCTCTCTCTCTTTGACTCACTGTAACTTAGAAAACTCTGAAAACTCTTTTTTTTTTTTTGAAAGTCAGAATAAAAAAAGCTGTTTAGAAGGTTGTAAGTAGTTTTTTGTGGCCCAGGTTGGGTGAGAGGACTGAGAAAGAAGCTTGACAGGAGACTCAGTTATGCTTTGGCACTTTGCCTTCTTTCAGCGTTACGCAGAAAAGTAGACTTCTTTGTGGGAAAGAGGAGGAGTGGCAGCAGGAGGGAATTGCCATTTTGGAGTCTGCTATTTTAAATTTCATTTTTAATGGAACAGGAGGTATTTGACCACAGAGCTGGCAGGAATGAGAGTCAGAAATGGTAGTGAGAGAAGAGGGGTCAAATCTAGCTTTTCTGTCTTTCAACTTGAAAATCTTTGTGAAAAATAGTGTAGTATTTTTAGCTCAAGTTGGAGTTCACTTACCTTGCTTTTGAAAGTAGGTGTATACAAAAGAAAATATTTTCTCAGTGATTAGCTATTCTGCCTATAGTGTATACCAGTTATGTGCATAATGCATTTCCTATGAAATCTGAATTGTCTGCGGTAATACTTCCTGAGGCCAGAAGAGCCAAAAGTTGTTTAAAAACCTGATGAATACCTTTGCCAAGTCTGCCTTTTTTTCAAACATAAACCAAATGCAAGGCAAACATACAAGTGAAAGATTTGCAGTCTATTTGCTGAACATACTATGTTTACTGAGCAAAATCCTGCTCTTCAAATTTGTTTCCACATTGGAAAACACACTGCTAGTCTTATTAAAAGATTTAATTTCATTTTTCTAATAATGCCTCTCAGTTTTACTTTGGATTTTAACATAATTCAAAAGTTCTCCCTTTACTCTGGTTCCTAAGCTCCTGAAACTGGAAAACACCCAACCTTATCAACATAGAATTCTGTCTTAGAAAAGGTGAAAAAAGGTAGTGCCACAGAAATATAGCATACCCAGTACTACAACTGAAGTAACTTTCACTGTTAGGTTTACTTCATAGCTCCAGAGACACCACTTTTTGCAATGTGCAGCATTACTATACATTGGATAATTGTGGTGCTGTTAGAAGAACTTAATAAACCAAACAGAAACCTTATCTTGGAAAACTGTGATGGAATATCTGAGGAAGTTCAGTGATGATTCTTTAGCTTACTGATGAACTGTAGGTATGGCTTTAAAATGCAAAATGCTGGCTTCTCCACAGGGCTAAAGAAAATCTCCTCAGAATATTTTCTGTGTGGTGTTTGAAAAGGGATCCAAGTACTCAAAAAATTGACAGCCTCTTCCTTCCAACTTCCTTCGGGTTTTATAGATTACCCTTCCTGCCAGTGTGTCCCATTATGAAATCCAGCATTGTCACAAGGCAGCAATGGCCAGAATTTATGTGAGCATGAGGAGTGCAGCAACTGCTCTCCTGGTGACATTACAGGTCCCACTTTGGAATAATGTGAAAAAAACAGGTGTCCATTTTACCTTAAAGTAGCCAAAGTGTACAAATTATCTTGAACACTGGGCAGTTCTACCGTGTGTTGAATTGGCCAACATTAGTTTAAAGATTTCAGGATTTTTTGTTTTGTGATTTTTCTGTACTTTTAGTGTTAGTAACCTTGAGGTAAAACATATCTTTTTGTCCATACTAAGAATCACAGGCTTCTCGAGGTAGGAACTGGCCACTGAATGACTTTGCTATAACATCTTTACTTTCTTTAGTTGAAATTCCTTACTGTTAGTTCTATCTGTGGGGCCTCTAAGGACAGACAGGATTGGAAATAGTAATCAGGCTTTAAACTGCTCTGCAAAAGGTTTACATGAATAGTAGTATGTGAGAGTACTAGGAAGGCTAGTAAAACTTACTGCTTTTTCAATTTACAGTCTACGCAGAGTGTATGTTTATGTGAGTGTTACTCATTTTTTGAAACAGAAATACTTTAGTGTGTTATATTCCTAACACTTAAATATAAGATCTTTAAATAACCCAGAGGTTTGAATTTTTGATTTTTTTTTAGCTCTGAAAAAACAGCTGTCTACTTTTAGCTGCTCTCAGTATTTAATTTCCATGTGCTGGTGGATGTAGCAGTACTAGTCACTTGTGGAGTTTTGTTTAAAGTTGTCTTCCAGTTTAGCAAAGGATAAATGTGTTGGGGGTTTTTCTGTAAAAAGGGAGTGTATTTTCCCTTCTTTATTAAGCACCTCCGAAGGACAAGTGTCTACTCCTACAGAGTGTTGTCAGTCGCAGACAACTGTGCCCACAGGAAACCCTATTGCATATGATTTCGAAATTAAGGATCCCATAAAGGCTTATGGTAAGCCAACTATGTAGCTTATGACCAGTTCTCATTTTCACTAAGACTCAAAACTCAACAGTACCTAAATATGAGTTCTTTGGTTTATGTACAGGCATATCTACTTTCAAGATTGTGCTGCTTGGTGTCATGGAAAGCTGAGTAAATGACTTCTGTGTCTGGCAGATCTTTGCAGATGTCACTGCAGTCCACGAAGTCTGTCTTTGTGTTTATGCATGTTTGTGTTTATAGAAGCTGGTTACTGCTTTAAAAATCACTTCCTCATCAGAATGAATGTTCTGCGGAACTGAATCTGAATGGAAGCATGGTAATTGTAGTAACTATAGGATGTGCGTGCTTTGAAGCATTCTCGATGTGCCTTTGTAAAATGTTAGCAAATCCATCTTTGTGGCCCCACTGTCTGGAGGGCTCCCCAGAGGCCGTCTGGTCAGATCTCTTGTTGCCCTCCCCTGGCCCAATGTGTCGATGCAGAGCTGGGGACGGGGTTGCCCCTTCCACCATCGCGGCGCCGTAGCAGCGGGGCGGTGAAGCCGCAGAGGTGGGGCTGTGCCGGCGGCCAGAGGCTGGTCCTGGCTGCTGGGGTGGCAGTGCCCTGCTGGCTCCGCACGCTCACAGGCATCCTCATTTGTAGGACCAGCAGCTCCAGTCCAACCTCCATGCCAGATCTGGTCTCCCTCCAAGCTGAGGTACCCTATTATAGAAGTGAGGGGTTTTTTGGTGGGATTTGTTTGTTTGTATGTTTGTTTTGGAGATTTTTGGTGCTTTTTGAAGTTTCTCATGGGATTTTGTATTTGCTAGAAATCAGGCTGAAATTATCTTGGTTTTGCTTAGTCATACCCTACAGTTTGTACACAGCAGTAAAGAATAATTTTGTCAGGAAAGAGGGAAGTGGGCAGATAACTCAGCCTTTGTACTAACTTCCCTCAACTGCTCTCAGTTTCCCCTTAATGACAACTGCTTCAGAAATACAGATTTTGACTTGAGAAGAAAGCAGTAAAAAAAAAGGAATGGGTCAGGTATGTTAACTTCTATAACTGAACCTCAGTTGAGAGCAAGACGAAGGCTGCCAAATAAAGCATTTTTTCCATAGCTTTGCAAACCTTCCTCCACCTCTCCCACAGTGCAAAGTGCTGCCTCTGTCAAGGTAATTCTCTAGTGTGTGCACTAAGGCTATGCAGAGCTAAAGCTTTACTAATATTAAAATTAATTGAATGTAGTCTCAAACTATATTAATGAGTGTTCTAAGCTCAGTAAGTGGATTAAGTTTATTATTAGATGAAAGGTAACAAATCTTACCCTGTAAAGATCAGCTTTTGTGAATGAGATATGATCAGATTTTTAGGACTTTGAAATTGTGAGTGTAAACAAATACCAATTTATTGTTAAAATTGGTCTGAGGAAGCAGCATGCCAGTGAGAGAATTTTGCAGGGAAAAGAAAATCCCCGTAAAGATAAGAGTCATGTTAATGTGTAAATGTTTGCAGATCTTTCTTTTTGGCATAATGAAAATGCCAGGTCTGATTATTCTGATCTCTGAACAATAGAGCAATTGCACCCAGCTGGGTGTACAAGGTCTTTCTGAAAGGGAGTCTTTATCGTCCACTCAACCAGGTTTTCTTCTAAAATGGGAGCAGAAAAGACTTCTTAGCCAGCTTTATTCTTTGAAAATTTTAGAAGGTGAAGGCTACCATGATCACTTTCAATTAAGACTGTCTCCCTCCACTGGAACAGTGACAGGTTGGTAATCTTGAGTGTGCGTTATTTCTCAATGGTAGTGCTCCTATAAAAACTACGAATAGGATAAAATAATGGTGCTGACAGCCTAAAGAAAGGATTCCAATGTCTGTCACAAATATAACTGTATTTGAAGTGCACTTCAAATAGAAGTGTAGAAATGTCTTAATGTTTAAGTTTGTAGGCAGAATACAGTAATTGAAGGTTAACCAGTATCACAAGCGTCATTCTATGAAAATATATAGCCAATGGACATTATCATATATTTAGTCTCCTTCCTTTGTTAATTCAATATGTGATGAATATTCTTTTTAGTGGATTATCTCTACTAGTGAAAACAAGCAGAATATCAAGTACAAAAGTGTGTGATAAGTTACAAAGCACGTTAAAACATCTTCTAAATTATGCTATTGTGTTTGATGTCACATGGCAAACAGAAAGCCAGAATTTTGGAATTTTCCTTTTAAATTTTTTTTAATTCCAAGTGTAAGAATTCATTCTTAAAATTTCCCTCTGTGTGCGTTCAGTGGTAATTGCATGCTAGCTCACTGGGTTTCTTTCCTTAAGCTTAAAAATTTAAATTTTCTTCCAGTTTGACTTCATTGTCCACCTAAAATATACTGCAAACAATTATCTGCCTTCCTTAAAATAAATTGGAAGTGCAGGATAAAATACTTACAATTGTAATTCTGAAAACAAAGTACACTTCAGCATAAATAAAATGTTTATATAATGCTGTTAGTCATAAGTTTGTGTCTAGTTTGTGGTCTCTGCCTGCTGTTGGCTTGAAATACAAAATATTTGATTATAGTACTTTATTTTAAAATTGCTGATTATTATAGCTGTTCTAGGTATTTGTGCAGTGTTCCACACCTTTCTCCCTGCTCCATTCCCCTAGTCAGTTGGCAGTGCCACGGACAAAGTGGTGGCCCCAGCATATAGTGCATCTTGGGCAGAGTTACTAACAAAAAACTGTGATGCCATGCCTGACTTTGTTAAATGCACCTGTTCTGAGATCTGCAAGTAGCAGCTTAATAGCCACAGTTTAGGAGTTAAAACCTAAAATTATACTGGGTAGCTTAAAGAAAATAAGGGGGAAAGGAATTCTTATGCTGAACAGCCTATAGAAAAAAACCAGTAGTGGACACAGTACACATTTATCTTTCTTAAACAGAATTTCTTACCAGTTTTTCTGAGTAGCTGTTATTCTTAGAGCTAATAAAAAAGTTATTCTGAGGCATTCTATCTTTTTCTCTTGAAAGTAGTAAAAATGTAAGGAGCCTTGTATCTCTCAAATGTTTTATATTCCATAAACTTACAGATTGATGATTTGGAAGACATTCTCTGTCAACTGTATGGACTTTTGCAATTAGAGGCTGGTTTGAAATTCAAACCTGCACTAAATTATTAGGCAGTGAATTTGTGATTAGAAGTAGCATCTGAGTAGCAACCACTTCTGCCATTCAGTTCTAGAGTGCAGTTTTCGCAACAACTACAGCTGTAGCTGCTGCACAGCTGCAGTGATTCTGTTCACAGAGTACTGAAACAGAAAAATGGTACTTAAACAGGGTAACAGAACTAACAAACAAATATTATCTCGTACTTCTGCAGTAAAGTAGAAAATAAAATTGGCTAGAAATCTTGCTGCAATTCAGCATTGCAGCATACCTCCACATAAAAGCAATTGCTGAATCACAAAAAAAAAGTGTGTTTAAATGATGGTAATACAACTCTTCTGTGCACTTGGATTTGTGCACTTGCAGTGACTTGATACAAATCAGCTTGAGATACAGGTTGTAAATGTTGCCTCTTACCTTGTACAGCTATTTCAGCAATTCAATAACAATTTTTGTCACAACTCTGAAAATTGAGGTGCCCTGCTATAACCACTTTTTTTTCCCTTGCCCTTTTCATCAGCTCTTTCCTGGTGGTATTTCTAAGCTGATACGCAGGATGTTGAAGAGACTATCTCACATAAGAATCTTGAAAGGCTGCAGGGACTTTTTTGCCACTGAGAACTAAGGCATGACTATTATCCAGGAAGTGAGTGGTAAGTTTTAATTATAAAGAAATCTATGTCAACCCTAAAGTGGGCATTAAACATTCTTGTCAAGCTCTAAAGCATGAAATAACAAGAAATACTTGCTTCTCAGCAGTGTATCTGACTTAAATTTTGTTTCAGATGCAGCTGAATCAGCTCTATTTTCTTACTGAACTTTGATTTGTAGCATTAGTACTGTGGAGGTTTCATGAAAACGGTCTGCTTCTCACAGTGTTTTTCTATAAAAACACTATTTGCTAATTTTTAATTTTCAACAATATTTTTGGCTGAACTGTTCAGCTTTTTACTGTCGCTAAATAAGAATGGAATTATTAATCACTAATATTTTTAAGAAATCTTTTTAGACTAAGAATGACTGTCATATTCCATTTTATTTTAGGATTTTTCCTTCCATTTCCCTGAAATACTTGCCAAATTCCTGAGAAACACAAAATTTTTTCTGAAGTTGTTGAAACTCATATGAACAGAGAGGAGAACATTTTTTCAGCCCTACAAAGCTACCTGGTATTTGAAATGCTGAAGAGGAAATTACGGTTTTGCCACAACTTGCGCTTCAGGCTTTTCTTGGGTCTAACTCTCATTTTAGTAATACTTTCAGTTTTAAAAGTTAACCAGAAAGAAGACTTCCTAAATCGGAGACATCTGGAGCTAACAGAAGAAGATCCTATTAGCAATGTTAACTGCACCAAGATTATTGAGGGGAATATAGAAGAAATACAAAAGGTACAGCTTGAGGCATTATCAGTGTCATTTAAGAAACGCCCCAGACTAACAACAGATGATTATATTAACATGACTGCAGACTGTGCCTCCTTCATCAAGACAAGGAAATACATCATGGAACCTCTCAGTAATGAAGAAGCAGAATTTCCAATTGCTTACTCAATAGTGGTTTATCACAAAATTGAGATGCTTGATAGACTTCTAAGATCAATCTACACTCCCCAGAATTTTTACTGCATTCATGTAGACAAAAAGTCTCCAGAATCCTTTTTTGCTGCTGTGAAGGGAATAGTCTCATGTTTTGATAATGTCTTTATTTCCAGCCAGTTGGAGAGTGTGGTGTATGCTTCATGGAGCAGAGTGCAGGCAGACATTAACTGCATGAAAGATCTCTACAGAAGAAGTTCAAACTGGAAATACCTAATTAATCTATGTGGTATGGACTTTCCTATAAAGACCAATCAGGAAATAGTAGAGAAATTAAAAGCCCTTAAGGGTGAAAACAGCTTGGAAACAGAAAAAATGCCTGCTAATAAAGAAGTAAGGTGGAAGAAACACCATGAGATTATTGATGGTAAAATAAAGAATACAGGCATAGACAAACAACTACCACCCCTCAGCACTCCAGTTTTTTCTGGCAGTGCCTATTTTGTAGTTAGCAGAAGCTTTGTAGAATATGTACTAGAAAACAGCAAAATACTTAAGTTCATTGAGTGGGCAAAAGATACTTACAGCCCAGATGAGTACCTATGGGCAACAATTCAGAGAATCCCTGAAGTCCCAGGTGCATTTTCTTCCAGTGACAAGTACGATGTTTCTGACATGAATGCGCTGGCCAGGTTTGTCAAGTGGCAGTACTTTGAGGGTGACGTGTCCAAAGGTGCGCCCTACCCACCGTGCAGTGGAGTTCATGTCCGCTCCGTCTGTGTTTTTGGAGTAGGAGACTTGAACTGGATGCTACGAAACCACCACTTGTTTGCTAATAAGTTTGATACCGATGTCGACGCTTTTGCAGTAAAATGCCTGGAGGAGTATTTGCGGCACAAAGCTCTCTATCTGCAAAAGAACTGAAATGTGTGCTCCTGTTAGGAAGCATAGGTACAAATATTCTACTGCAATGTACTTTAACGTGTTACAGCAATGATGGTGATGCTGGTAATGAGTATAATGACTCTCACCATGTTGGTGTGGTGGTGCTCATGCCCTGCTTTGTCCCTTGACAAGAGGGAGAAAAAACATGTTTTAAGTATGCCTTGTGGCACACTGAGGCTTGGAGCTTTAGGTAAAAAATTGGACAGCAGTTTTTGGAAAGCCAACTGCTTGGAATATTTATTATCTAGAAGGTATAATTAATGGACTTCCTTTGGCTAAACTGATTTAAGGCATAGAAAATGCATGTTGTTCATGGTTATGCTATTAATTTTTATCAATTCTATTATTTTTTTTTCCATGAATGTAATGCTAGCTGGAAGAGAAAGATGGAGTGGGGAAAAAAAGCAGCTGGACTGCACTTCATAATGAGTACTGAAAGATCTCAGGAATATAACATTAGAAATTATCTAAAAGCTATGCAAAAGGGGATATACAAAGCCAGCTGTTACCATTTTACTTAGACCTGTTTGCTGCAGTTCTGCTGTATGTAATTCTCAATCCTCTTGAAAATTTTGTTTTCAGCATGGAGTGTTAAGGAATTCAAACCTTTCTTTTGTATTCTTAAAGGACCCTGATACTGTGATATAAAGTTTATACACTAGTTTGTAATTACGTCTTCTCAGGGAAACCTCAGTTTTGTGCCTGATGAGATTTAGACTTGTAATTTTACATTTCTTACTGTATGGGGAGTTTTGCTTTTGTATCCATAATCACTTGTTTCTCAAAACTTAAAGAACTGCAGTAGTGTCTAAATATAACTGATGGAACTGCTGGTTTCTGCTTTCTGTCAAACTCAACTTGCATTCCAGATTATTTTAACACTAAGTACAGAAAAAATAAAACTATTTTTTTAAATTGTATTGTCTCTTCTTACAATTAAAGTCCCTCTGAAAATACCACAAATAACTCCTAATCATGAAGGAAGGCCAAAGATATTTTTACTGTCGTTTTCCATACATGTCTGAGCTGAGATAGGCCCTACCTTACCTCCATATGGTCATTTGTTCCTCTGTCTGTGCTTGTTTAGGTTCATCTAAACTGGTTCATCTGATTTTAATTCCAGTTAGCCCTTGCTTAGTTTAGCTGCTGCAGTGTGGCACAGAAGCTTGGGGATGAAAGAAGAGGAAACTGTGAGGGATGATATTACCTCCTTCTGTATCAATTCAGGTTTGTCACGCATAGTTACTGACGGATGTCTCATTCCTGAGGTGGCAGTGGAATTCATGACAAGCACTAGCAAATGGCAGAACAGAGTAAATTTTATTTGTGAACTGTTGCTGTAATTGCAGCATGTGTCTCTTACAAAGGCGGTTTGTTCCGAGGTTTCTCCTACTTAGGCGGGACTTCTTACTGTTGACCGTGCAAACAGTTAGGAAGGCAAGCAGTTTAATCTGAAACAGAGCCTGGTTTTGCCAACCCCTGCCTTCAAAACCACCTGAAAGTTGTTCAGGGAGTTTCAGAGACTTTCACACTAACAGGTAATTAAAGCCTGTGAGTGGAGGCAGTTGAGGGAAATACCCTGTCTTCCCCACCCTTTGGCTTTTCTACAAGAATGCTCTTATAGAGGCTTGTGCTTTACCACCTTTCCACAAGCTACAACAAACTTCACTGCATCTAGCACTGGGAATTTCCACGAAGTCATTTTTAGCAGAAAGCAGTTTTAAGAATTTGCACCTAAAGACCACTTACATGTCTGTCTTCTGTGAGACAGGACTGCTGGTTCAAGAAGACTGAAAAAATTATGATAAATAATAAAATATTCTGTGCACTGGATGGACTTCTTACTCAGTTGCTTGAAATCTACTTGACAGTTAGAGCATCTTTACCTCTATCAGCCTGCTTTGTAGTTAGTTGTGTAATGCAATGAATGCCTTTCTGTATTTCTGGTATTAATACTGCTACTATCGATAGTGAAGACACTGCTTGATTAGATGCTTCAAATATTACTATTTAGATGAAATCAAGAGAGATCCTGTGTACGTTTGCTCTATCTTCTGTACAGAAGGAAAAGTTGCTGCTTAGCAACGTTTTCATTAGGATAAGGAAGAATTTCTTCTGGAAAAAATGAACTACACAAACCCCACCTCTCTAAAACTGCTTAGGGAAGAGTCACCCTGCTCTGGTAGAACTTAAATATTCTAGGAAGACATTTTCATGGAAAGAACCTTCTATTTCCTGAGCAAGTACTGAATGTGCCGAAGGAAATTACTGGATCAATTAAAGGGTATTGCAAATACACCTAAAAAAGACTTTCACCAGCTATAACAAGTAAAGAAAGCAATTCAGTGTACATTAGTGTTGTCCACAAAATCAGATTCATTAGCTGGTGTGCAACAAGCCAATGACCACACATTTGAGAGAGACATTCATTGTTCATTTCACATCTGTGCAAGCCTGGGTTCTCAGTGTGACACAGATCAAGCACGCCCCTCCAGACCCTCCCTGCCATTATTTATACACAGAAGTTCGGAGTTTGTAACTTTCCAACTACAGCCCCTCGATTATGCTTGGTTAGTAATTTCCATACAAGTTACATAATCCCAGCTAACTTCTACACATGCTCAGGGGAAGTGTCTTCACATGGGCAGGAGTCTATTTTTCTATTTGTAGGTACACTTTTTAGTATTAAAATTAACACATTTCAGCTATAGGAGACATGAACGTTGAGTATTTTGCCAAGTTAGCAATGTGTAAATAGACACCTCAAAACCTTGGTTTACATTCTTTAAGCTTGTTAGTGCCAGATTGTCCTTGAATAAGGTTGCTAACTGCTGTCTCTTCTACTGACATAAAACAACAGCTTGATTTACATCCTTAAAGCTTGTTACTCCCTGATGGCCTTGACTAAAGGATGCTGGCTGCTGCCTGTTCCTCTGGTTAGGTTTCCTTTCTTGTTGATTATGCTTGAAAGTGTACAAAGACATTGATTGGATCAGAGAATATCCCTAGGATGACTTAGAATAATCTTGATACATTCCATATTTTGCAGCATTATTATTCCACCAAATTTGCCAAGAAACTTAGCCAAAATAATCATCATGCTTAAATCAAGCAACTTTGTGATACCAATAAAACAAATAAAATCTAGACTATAGTCCTTACTGACATTAGCAGTATTTTTGTAACTTGTTTCACTTTTCTACTAGATACTTAGAAATCTGGAGTAAAATTCTAATATTAACGTAAGTGATCATGAAAGAAAAATGCTTCACTGATACTGCAGCAAAAGGCTTATCTTGATGTGCTGAAGATGCTGGGCACTTGTCAGGAGTGGCAAAAAATTAACAATTACATGAGCCTTTCAGTCATACATTCTGAATACAGCGATGCTGTACTGCTGATTTACTCTGATCACCTTCAGGTTCCAAATGAGGGAAGAAGGCCTGCGCCAAGATGGACTGTACTTAGGCAGAGGATAGAGCAGTAGAAATCAAGGCTGTGGTGGTGGGTTCAGCTATGGTGCTGCTCAAGTCACACACCCAGCTTACGCCAACCTTTACTCCGTCATCCTGTCATCCTGTGGGCAGCTAGGAGGGAAACTGGTTTGCATTCTGCCTACTGAATAACTCTCTTTCTTTTCTTTCTTCTCTTTCCTTTCCTTTCCTTTCCTTTCCTTTCCTTTCCTTTCCTTTCCTTTCCTTTCCTTTCCTTTCCTTTCCTTTCCTTTCCTTTCCTTTCCTTTCCTTTCTTTTTTTTGTGGCTTAAAGCTGGTTCAGTTTCTCAGTTCAGCTGACCACCATTGCTGGGAAGTATTGAGTGGCCAGTGAAATTACTGAAGTACCATATATGCTATTCAAAGTCCCTTAACATAATTTAATTTTCCGTAGCAGATCTCTCCAAAAGAGGTCAGTGAGTTGAAGACACTGCTCTAGTTCAGTCCCCACTTAACACATAAGCATTTTGAGTGGCATTAATAATAATATTTACTTGGTTTACTGATGATAACTGTGGTAACAAAGTATCCCGTATCACTGAGAATCACCAGGGTGAAAGCCTTTAGGATCAAAGGCTGATTTGATCCCAGAAACCTGATACTTGTGCTTTTATCTCCTGCCTGCCTGAGGTTTGGTTTGACAAGGGAGCATGTGTTTGGCTCTTGCTCCTTCCTATCGAGCAGAAAAAAAAGCCAGAAAACCTACAACACTGCAATTATAATCAAGGTCACCAGTCAGATCGCCCTTTCTTGGTGCATTTTCAAGTGGTCTGACAATTAAAAATTGACCTAGATCATAACATGAATGCCGTACAAGAGAAAAATGAAAGAAGAGGTCATCTATTTCAACATACCTGTACTGTGATGATCAGGAGGATTTAATCGCTCCAGATTCAGCATTGTTGCCAGCTCTGAATTGCTGCAGCCATCATCAAAAATAATAAACATGTTTAATATAACTTAAACATAAAAGTGTTTAAATATAACAATTTTTAGATTTATATCTTCTTTCATTGACAGTTATAGCAGTGGTTTTCTTTAGTCATGGAATAACTAGAAGAGCTAATATTGTAAGGAGTCCAGGTTTACCTCTTCTGTCAAGTTAAATAACTAAAATTTTGTAATGTAAAATGGCTTCCAAATTCCAGCTAGCAATATTATACATCCTTAGCTTAACACTTCAGTAGTCTCGGTAAGTTTCCGTCATTTTCAAATTATCTTCTTTTCAATGGATCATTTTAGTGTATTTTAATGCCCTAGACAACAGTGTTATAAATTAACAGTAACCTGCTTCTGACAGACAACAGCCTTCCAGGTGCCTTACAGACATGAAAAGTAATAACTTTTAGATTATGTTCTTTACTTGAAATCAAGCTAGCAAACTTTTTACAGATATACTTAGTCAGCTTTTAAGAGTCTAATTAATCTGATCTTTCAAGTTATTTCAAGATATTACGGTATCCTTCTAGAATATATATCCAAATTTTTCTGTTTTATAGCTGAAATGAGTCTGTATGCAAAACTTTTTGCATACAAATAGTAGTTTGGATTTCTTTTTTTTTTTCTCCTTGGTTCTCCCTTTCCCCACCCGCCCCCCCCCTCCCCCCTTTTTCTTCCCCCCTTTTCTGGATGTGACACTTCTTCACACAGATGTTTGTGTTTGCATGATTATCTGCCTTATTTGCCATGCATTAGGTACAGTGTCTTCAGAACAGGAAATATTCTGCTCAGTACTCTCAGTTAAATACTATGCCTCTCAAACTGAGTTTTGCTGCTGTAGTCTTAAACATGGTAGCATTCTTCTAGGATCTGCCAGTATTTGTTTTAGTTTGTCTGTTTTCTATATCTATAATAGATCTTGAGAAGAAAAAGTTAAGAACACACCAAATCCTTGAAGTAAACCAGTATATTTAAAAATATATTGTTTTCTTAAAAAAACCCTGAAATTTTCAAAGTTTCCTAAGAAAACCACTAAGTTGTGCAAAAGATGAAAAAAAATCTGCTAAGAACATGTTAGGGTGGGCCTTGAGTAGATGTCATCTTTTAAAATCCATGTCACATATTCCAAGACAGAGTGCTGGAACTTTTTCTGACAGATACAGATCTAGCTGTAAAAAAAAAAGTATCTCCTCTGGACTTGGAAACCTAGGCCTCCTGGAAGATCTAGTGACATACAACTAAGTGTGTTTTATTCTCTACCATGAAAATGTATCAATCTTGCATATCTTAATTTTTTTTAATATTTCAGGGACGTGACCTCCATCATTCTCTCATCTAAACAAGTAATATTTCCAAAATCTTTTAGCAGAAAATGTTTAGTTACAAAAACCTTCAGTATCTTTGATGAAGTTAGTTTGTCTACAGCCAAAACCCTTTATCTCTTTTCCTTTCAGACCACTTGCCTTTGTTACATGTATGATCAGGGAGCAGAAATGGTCATAAGGCTTCAAAGTGTAATTTACTGACTGGTGTGTGATAGCGAAAGTGAAAATTGTGGCTTAGCATCAACAGTTATGAGTGAGTCTTCAGTATATTTTTGCAAGAGCCACATCAATTGTATTAGTGATGCTGGAAATAGAGATTTCCCAGTGGTGATGTGAAATCATGTTAGTATGGAAAATGTACTGGAAGAGTGCACATGACATGTCTGTAGGAGGTAATGCTCATAATCTCATTAACAACAGACTGTTGTTAATTAAACATGTTGCTTTCATCAGGCAGTTAAATCTTAATTACCCCTTTGAACCACTAGATTATTAGGATGATTTCATAATACCTCATCTACAAGCAGGAGTTGAAATGCTGTTGACCTTAATTTTGAGTTAGTCCAAGCCACCCTTTAAGCCTTTTCAAGTTCTGCAAAAATAGCACACCTGTTTTTAACAACATGCCAAGCAGTGATGCCTCCTGGCATGTCTTTGCTGGGCAAGCAGAACAAGGAAGTGCTCTTAAGAGTTAACATATGAGACACTTGTAAGCCTTGTATCCTGGCACATTCAATTCCTATTGTTACAGGGGTCCCCAAGCACAGGGGGGACTTGCTTTTATACCAGAGCAAACCCAGGTGAACCTATATTGGGACAGTGAGACGAAAAGGATTTATTCTTTCTGCTGTGCCTGTGTAGCACAAAGAAGCTGTTGCCCGAGTGATGTATAAATCCTTAACAACGAGACAGCAATGAGAGAGCAATGAAAAAATAAATATCCAGACTACACAATTAATTTATGTCTTCTACAAGCACTTCTAATAGAAGGCAAAATACAAGTTCCACACATACTCTTCCCTCCCTCTCTTCTTCCTCCCTCCCCACTAAATTTAAATTAAATAGCTGCCATGCCAGGAAATGCAGCAAGCAGAGTATTTCACTGAGATAATGCCCCTCCTCCCTAGGGCAGCAGACCATTGGAGAGCTCTTGTTCTCTTCAAATAACCAAAATCAAAAGGCCAAAGAGAAACTTCCCTTTGTTTTCACAGTAATTACTCAAAACATTTTCCTTTGCTGCTTTTTAAACTTTTCTGCCTGCTTGTGTAACTGAGGGCACAGAGAAGGAGGTCTGTTCCTCCACTTTCAGTATCTCCAGTCTCATGGGCTCCTTAAAACACAAGATTTCTCCCACCCTTTCCTCCTTGGTTCAGAGTTTCCTACCTTCTTTTCTCCTCCTGTCATGATCTTCGAAGAGAGGGAACATGTGAAAGAAACACCAAGAGACCCTCTAAACGTTACTTCAGCTGGCCAAGGTACAAGGTGAAGTTTTAGAGAAACTACTTCCAGATGTATTAGATCTGGCATGTAAAGGGTGACTGTTTCCCAACTTGGTAGCTATTTTTTTGCTTAATTTTTTTAGTAAATTCGGCATCTTAAACCCTCTTAAGAGTAATTACTTTTGCATGTCTGCCTTTTATTTGGCAAACTACATTCTGCTAGGATTTTATTTTTGAAATCACATTGCTTTTACCTTTTAATGTATCAAAATCTGCAGTCAATATAGAGGACTTTTGCCCTTCTTGACTTTTGAAGGTTGAATTTTTACTGATTCTGAAGAATCTTCAGAAAATTCTAAATCTGCCAGACTGGCAGTGCAGCCATGTAATTCATGTACTTCAGTTAATTTGGATGAAACTATGAGAACACAAATCTATTCCCATCAACTGAGCGTCTTGCTAGCACTAAAATAGTCACACATGGAAATTTTTTAAATGTGGGAAAACCCTCCACAAGGCTACTTTCACCATTCTAAGACGAATGATACAGACTGAAGCAGTGTCTCAAAAAATTGGAAGTATGCTAAGAGCAGAAAACACTGGAAAGTGACAGTCACAGCAGAGCAGAATGTCAATCAAAATATCAGAACACTTCACATAGTTGCATCCAAGCTGCTACAGTCAGCAGTTGCTTTACAGCCAGTGGAAGTTAAAAAGCATATTTGAATCAGCTGCTGAGGAAGGGCAGTGATTTAGTGACAGATGATGAGGTACTTGGTGGCTTTCAAGTGAACTGTCAACCTACCTGTCCCTGTGAGCCCAGCAGGTCTCCACCCAAGGGTGCTGAGGATGCTATCTGGTATCCTCAAAAGGCTGTTCTCCTTCAGCTCTGACAAGTCATAGAGACTGGAGAAGGTCCCAGATAGCCAAGGTAAAACAAATGTTGTACCCACCTAAAGGAAGGGCAAATAGAACAATCTGAGGAACTACAGGCTGATTGTCTCATTTTCAGTCCCAGGGGGAAGTATCTGTGAAGCAAGAACTCTTAGGCAAGTAAAAGCATGCAAGACAGAAGATGGAGACTGGCTAAGTGATGCCTGATCTGATGGATGATCATCTGTGACAAAATGATTGGGTTTGTGGATGAGGTGAAGGCACTAGAGGATGCTGGCCTGGTTGTACATGAGCAGAGTTTCAGCAGACACTGTGAGGAAAGGCAGCAAGATGGACTGGAGGAAGGCAGCTTCGAGGTGTCTGCTGTGCCTACAGGGAGGTTACCAGGGGCTAGGCTTTTTTGACAATACTTGCCACAAGTAGAAACAGGAGAGTTTTCAGCTAGAGAAAGCAGGCCTCAGGAATTTCCATGGCAGGGTAACTAAACTCTGGGACAGGCTACCTGGAGAGGCTGTACCATCTCTGTCCTTCATGGAGTTCAAACTCCAGTGACACAAAACCCAAGCAACCATGTCTGACCCCACAGCTAAGCCTGCTTTGGGCAGGGCGTTGAGTTTGGAGACTTGCTGCACTCCACGTCATTCCATACAACTGTTTTCCTATATTCTTCCAGTAGTTACACAGTTACAAAACCACTCCAGAGAAGTAAGAGCTGAAGAAAAATATTTCCAGAGTCAGATAACCCATTACTTAAAACCAAAGGCAAAGGTTTTAAATAATATGTAATACCAGAGGTTTGGTGTAATTAATTTTCCCATGTTGCACATATCCATTTTGTCACCCTACAAGTATTAGTCCCCACAAAGTCCCAGTACATTGTTCCTGGTTTTCAGCTGTTGTCTTATTTTAAACTCAGTATTCCTTTCACAATACTGCCACATCTGTGTGGGATTAAATCTGGTCAAATGATTGCTGACAGTTTCACTCTGAGGGCCAGGGTGCTTACTACCTGTAATGTGATGGTACCTCCCCGTTACTGGCAGTCACATTTCAGAGGCTCACTTAGCCCAGATGAAGCTGGGAATAGCAGGGGGGTTTTTTGAGCCATGAAAACACTAATCAGTTTCTGGTTCTGTTGTGACCACGATCTGGCTTTGCTCACACCACCAAATGAAGACATAAACTAATCCATTTGTGAGATACAACAACGGGATGACAGGAAATATTTCCTTACTTTTTCTTGGAGTGCAGTTAGAAGGAAAATGAGTCTGCACTTGTAAAAATCTCACTTTGGACACAAAGAAGACTCTGCACAAGCAAGTTGATCTTCTATGTATGTCTCTAAGAGGGTATTTGGCTCGTCTACTTAAATATTGTTTAGGGGCTACAACGATGAAGTAGCTACTTCATCAAAGTAGCTGTCATAATGAACTGTAGGAAAGCAAATCTGTTCTGTGTAATTATTTTCATGTGTACTCCATCTTGCTCCAGCAGGTCTGTATGTCTAGACTTGAATGGTACTTTCAAAAACAACTGTAAAAAAGACTAGATACATGTTTGATTGTGTGGCTTGCCATTTCTTTGGACAGAAGATGATACATAAAATACGTTAGACTGAGAAACCACATTGTAGAGGCCTTTGATAGGAACTTACTATCTGATATATAGTCTAGCAATCCCAAGGAAAATCTTGTCTTAAAGTTTGTACATCGGAATATATCAGCAGTGGTATTATTATTTATGTAAAGGTATTTGGGTTATAGTAATATAAATGACTTTTGGCAGAAGGCAGTATTTGGTTAATGTTTAAGTGCTACTCTCTTTAATTGCTGGGGGAAAAAAGGAAAAATAACTCTACCAAAATGATTTCAGTTTCTGCTGAGTGCTCTGTGTAATTTGCTGGCAAAGGTAATGGAAGGAAAAATATCAGCAACAAAAAGTGACCATGAAATGGTTTTTTAGCATTAACAGCACCGGCTCAAATTTTCTTTCCCATATTTGGTATTGCTAAAACTGTAGGAAAAGACTATGATCCAATTCATATTTCATGCTGCTAGCCTAGGCCAGTTCTTAAAAAGAATTGAAAGCACCTGATGTGGTACACTAAATAATTATGTTCAAAATTATATCCATGCCCCACTACACCTCAAGTTAGAGGCATCTTGATGTTTTCATTAACATCTTATCTTTGATCTTTGATCCTTCATTTAAACATGTGCATTTACACATCATCCATCTGGCTTGACCCTTGCTGCACAGCCCAGCAACTGACAATTTTTTAAGTCTGCACAAAGACATATACTTTCCTTTTCTTCCCCTCCCTGTGTGAGAACAGCACACACACTCTTTTTTTGAAAGAATGAGAAATACATGTCACTGTCTACACAAGAATTTGATCTCTTCTCTGAAGAAGTCAGCAGTTCTATAATTGCAAGTGGGTTAAAGACAAACCCTTCTCCATACTCTCCATTCTCTGCCTTGGCCAGCCCCATCCATTTGTTAATTCCCTGAGCTGGTTGCTCATTATGTTTATGTAGCTTTGTGCATAATCTCAGATAGGAATTCAGGCACATAAAGCCAACATCCCTTTGGGAAAACATTTTAAATGCAGTCCAATGTGTACATCTTCACTGATGTTTGCAGATCTCTGTGCAGATACTGCATGCTATTTACACTTTGTAACTACTCAGGAGGAAGTGTCCTTTTATCTTTTTCTGAGGTTGTGGTACAAATCAATAACAGAGGCCCACTGCTAAGCTGTGAGGGTGGCTCAGAGTGATGGTAAGTCTCAAGAACTGACATCTGAAGAATGCCAGGCTGGAGAAGACAGGAAAACACAACAAAGCAATGCAAGTCACAGGAGCCTGGACTCTGCATAGTTTCAGAAAGGAAAGTTTATCAACCTCAAAAGCCTTATGCAACTAAACCTCAGCTGGAGAAAAAACCCTTCGCTACCCTGCCTTTTAAACACCTCTAATTACCAGATAGAAGATTCTCTATCTTTATTTTTTTAATGGCAAAATAAAAATGGTAGAATAAAAATTCAGACTTGGTGTCAAATGAAAACTTTCAAAAAAAGGATTAGGCTGTTGGATAAAACACTCTCAAATAACACTTGAGTATATGTCAAGAGGCCCTTGGCATTTTACCTCACAGAACCGATTTCAGTGCTGCAGTTCAATGTGCGAATCCTGGTTTCAGAGCTGCTCAGACCACATATCACATTATTTCTGCCATAAGGAAGTCCAGCTGCTGGGCAGATTTGGGGATTCTGCTGCAATCTAATTCCTGTGGCTCTACAGTGTATTTTATGAAAGTTCACATAGAACATTTTTTTGTTAGACAGAGAACATCAGCAGAGGCTTGCAAAACACAGTGACTTCAAGGGAAATTGAAATTATTCACATTAACTTAAGAGACAAAAAATGTGTTAAAAATAAGCTGTGAAAAGCAGAACCAGTGATGAGACTCTGCTTAGCACAAGTACGTGTTTTTTTCCACACAGTATGAAGAGGGAAAGAAGAAACAGAGGATTCAGTGTTAGATGTGAAGCAGTAAAGTCACTAGGGAAGCCCATGTAAACCTTGGGAACATAGTAGTATAGAAAAGAAAACATCATAGATCAGTTCACTTTTCTGGAGTCCTGGCAGTGAACACACACTGTGTGGACACACAGTGGGGGGGGAAAGGAGGAAAAAAATTCCTCAATATGACTTTCTACTAGAGTTAAATATTAACTTGTCCAGAGGAAATAAAAGGCAGCAAAATATCACAGGGTTATTGATTTCAGTGTAACTTAATCCAAATCCCCAACTGTGGCAAGTGAAATGCAAACAAATAGGAAGACAGACCTCTTCCTCCAAAGAAACTACATCAAAAAATCCCAGGACACTGCACTAAAAGTCAAGTGAGATGAAGAATATATTTTGTTATACTGAGAAAAGTAGAACGAGAAAATAATGTGCAATAAAACAATAAATAGAGAGGAACTAGAAAAATAGAAAAAAAACCAACAACCCCAAAACAGGAAAACATGAAGACTGACAAGGAATAGAAAAACTAGTAAGGGGTAATGATAGTTTTAAAAAGTTGTCCATGCTGTCTGCACCCATCCTGTTCACCACAGCACTGCTGAAGCATTATAAATTACTTAATAATGTACTCATGGAACACTACAAGTTTTGACTGGGATACCACTGCACATTTAGGAGGAAGTGATTCCCGCCACAGCTCTGCTGGGCAGGTGCTGCATGCCAGGCTGGTGTCCAGGCTGTGCTGAGCCACACTCTGTGACATGTCACATGGTGCCACACACCTTCCTCCACCATAGCCTTTGCATGGTGCTGGAGGAGCACCCATTGCTGGGTAGCTCCCACTCAGCACTGTTGGTAAAGCCCTGTCTTTAACAGGGCACAAGAAATTCTGTGGAGAATGTCTTTCTTTTTTGACAGTAGAAATTATGAATAGAGTTGCTTTCTTGTTAGGAAATCCTGCAACAGCTTGAATGACTGTCAGGGGCAACTCACTTGCCCTCTTTCTCATAAATAGGGTCTGTGGAGTATCTTGCTAAGAAGTACAATTTTGAAGATACCTTACAAGATCTGACTGTTTTCTCTTATGGGCATGGCAGTAGACCTGCCCCTCCAAGGCAAAACCAGAAGCTCTAAACAAAAATCACTCTAAGGAACTAAAATCAGCACATAGTTAAAACATCTAAAATACAATAAAGCTAAAATATTTCCACTAGCCTCCCCAGAAAAACTAACACAATCTCCTCTCACCTGCAAAGTAGTATGTATGCATTCAGTATAAATGACAGCAGGCAGTGTAAAAAGATTTGGCAGTAAATGGAAGTAAAATCTTGTTTTTTACAGGCACCAAGGGTTCCTCCTCCCTGGAAAGTTAAATTTCTAGCTTACCTAAAATGGAACAACTATTTGGGAAAATCTTTCCTGTGGAAAATTAATTCAATGTAATAATGCCCTTATACTTTTTAGAATCTAATTCTGAAACAAGCCCATCCACACTGACTTCTACTAAACAAAGAAGTCTGAGATAGCTCCACAAACAGATACGTGCAGATCAGGATGCTCACTTCCATCTGAAAGCTGAAAGAATAGGAAGTTAAGCATCACACATCAATCATCTTAAACAATGACGTATCTCTTGCATGAAGTCATAACCTAGTGTTTTCCCACAAATCATCCATTATCTTATCTAAACCATAACAGGAAGTCCTCTGGTACTTTAGTACCACATTTTCACCTGGTCTGTTCTTTGGGCCTAAAAGTAAAATAAATTGAGGTTCTAAGAACACTTTTCTTCATGGGGAGCATATGCTTACTACAGCAATTTATGAGATACTGTAATCCAGACAATTTTTTTGTGAGATGTACAGTCTCTATAACTAGCAATAGAATAGATTCCAGATACTTCATGCAGTAAATGGAGATCAAATTACATTACGTGCTTATACTGCAAGAAAACAATTTTATCTTCTGTAACCTCAGCCCAGGGGTGATTTCAGGATGTCACTCTAAGGTTAATGGTTTACAGGAGGACAAAACCAGCCCCATGAAAGACTTGAATCAGTGCAAGAGATCTGGGTCTCAGAATTCCTTCCTATTGCATATAGATACGGAAATGCACTGTCATAGCAAAGCAAGACTGAAGGAGAGATGGACAACACTGCCCTAGCCTTCCTGCTACTGCCAGGTATGCAGATTTAGCCTCTAGCTTTGGGTGAGGTGACCCTTCCCAGCACAATGCTCTTCTGGGGCTGCGCACAGGTTTGATGGTGGCCAGTCAGGCACAGTAAGAGACACAGTCAGGCAAACTGGAGAAACACCCAATGGCCTTGTCCATGGGGGCAGCCAGAGGGCAGAGTGAACAGTGGACATCTTTTGGATCCTGCAACTCAAATGAGGCAGGAGGGCCCCAGGTTGAGGAACACCATGCTTTGTATTTTTTCTGCATTGATGCTGAGTTAGTCTTGGTGTGATAATTAAGATCAATTTCACCTATCTCCACTCAAAAATGCATGTACTTTGTCACATTTAAAAATCAGAAAATTCTAGCTATCTTAACAATTGCTTTAAGTAGTTTTTATTTAACGAGAATGGAAGAGGTTGAGGCAAGAGATGGGTTGCAGCCATCTACTGGTGGCAAGTCAAACCACCAAACATATTTTAATTTGTATATCACGAATGTTATCTTTCCTCTGCTAGGCTGCTAATACTTAACAGCAGCATTGCCACAACGATTGCACAGCTGTCTATTCTTGTCACCACAAGTAAAGGTATGTTAAAGTCCATGGAACATTTCTTTAGAAAAGGTGACTGACTGACTGACTGACTTCAACAGAGCCAACTAAGATCTGTCTTATTTACCAGAAAATCTTCAAACAGAAACCTTTTAGCTAACAGGAACCAGCTGCCTCCATCTTGCTATTCTTTCACCACTAAATTTTTCTCAAATTCCTCCATTTTATCTTTATCCTAATTCTTCCAGGATCAAGTAAGATCACATGTGGACATCTGCACTTTTTGGAATATCAGCCATTTATAAAAGTTAAAAATTTTAAAATATAATAGTACATTATTTTCATCACATGCTTAAAAAACTGAATATAGTCATATGTCTTCATTCAGTGTACACTTGCACAGCCATCCATGTGTTTAGTTAGACACATACTGGTGCAAACGCATGTACGAATTAAAGAACAGGCACAATGCCTTGGCAGCAAAGAGAGGTTTCATTGCACTGTACAAGACATAATTTTTCAAATGCCAGAGATGGTCACACAATTGGTTAAGAAATCTATCTCCAAAAGAACAAAATAACAGGAAGAAGAGAAAACCTTTCCCCAGTGTCCAACTGCACTGGTTTTTATTTCACACGCAACATTTGATTTCACATACAAGACTGACAGAAGAGTGCTGTGTGCCTAAGCTTCTCCCACACACTTTCCAGGGCAGAGGACATATGAATTTGAATGCTCAAAGCCTGAAAAGGACATTTGTAGGTGAATATGTGTTCACAGAGCAGACATTCAAGCTTGCATATTGAGAAAGTCCAGCTGTGTCAATGCAAAAGAAAATTTCCTTTAGCTCCTCCACAGAGATCTACTTGTATCACCTGTATCTGCAGATAGAGCAACAGATAAGTATTGGGCAGCTCAAAATCAGGTCGTTTAGGGTAGCAACTGAGTAGCAGGTTGTATTTTCAAGTCCAGGTTGTAGAAATGGATTGCAGTTAAGGGATCATCCAACAACAAGGTGTCTGAATCTTGCTTTACTTATGCACATCATTTAGTGGCTCTAATACTGACAGTCCTCAGTGGAAATACAATCCCAAACCCACACACATGCCAAGCTCTTTCCCCCCAGTTTACCTGGAATCAGTGTCTTCTAGTTCAAACATGTTTTCTTTTCACATTTCTTCAGTCATCCGTTTTTTAGCCTTGCTCTGGATACAGGAAAAAGCTGTCTGGAACAAATTGGTCTCAGACACCATCTCATCTTCTGTCACCTCATCAAGACTGTTGAGGCCACCTGAAATGTATTTTTGGCTTAAAAAATCGCAGTAGTTGGCTGTAGTGTGGTGCACAGGAGGACTTTAGGCCAGCCTAGATGCTACAGATAATTTTAACTCCAATTACTTGAACTGGTCATAAGCTTTGCATCTTCCTTTGTCTTTACATACTAGCAGCCTCAGAGAACACTATGTGGCATAATTTAATTTTTTATATAGTTGAACACTTGCTTATTTCCAGCTCCCTTTCTCTCCTCATCTGGCAATAAATGATGTGAAGTCCTGTCAGCAGTTGCAATACCTTTGGGAAGTCTGATGCCTATAATTTGTGTCATGCATATCACCCACTTGTAATTTGTTATGATGACTGATGGCTTGTTCAAAGACCTTCTAGGCTCAATATTAACTCTAGCACTCACAGGAACAGGTTGAACAGAGTAAGGATTCATCCCATCTCCTGTGCAGGTAATCCCAATCTTATTTATAAATCCAGGGTAGAGAAAGATATCTGCAGATGTTTTGTACAGGGAAAAAGATCAGTAACTTTACTAACTCCAGCTGGGTAGCAGGACTTTGTATTCTTAAGGCTTTGTTCCATTCATAAACTTAAAGAACTACTGTGCTGGTTTTGGTGAGGGTAGAGTTAATTCCCTTCACAATGGCTGGTATGGGGCTGTGTTTTGGATTTACACTGAACACTGGGTTGATAATACAGAGATGTTTCTGTTACTGCTGAGCAGAGCTTAAACACAGGCAAAGCCTTTTCTGCTTTTCATACTCCATGCTGGTGAGGAAGCTGGGGGTGCCTGGCAGGCTGGGAGGAGACACAGCCAGGAGACCCAAACTGACCAAAGGGATACTCCAGATGACATGTCATCACACTCAGGATATAAAGTGGGAGAAGGAATATGGAGGGGGGGTATGTTGGAATGATGGCATTTGTCCTCCCAAGTCACTGTCACATGTGATGGGACCCTGCTCTCCTGGGGATGGCTGAACACCTCCCTGCCCCAATGGGTGGGGCTGAATGAATTCCTTTGCCTTACCTGTGTGTGTGACTTTTGCTTTCCTGTTAAACTCTTTTTATCTCAACACTTGAGTTCTCTAGCTTTTACTCTTCTGATTGTCTCCCCAGTCCTGCTGGTGGGGGAAAGAGCAAGTGGCTGTGTGGAGCTTGGCTGTTGACTGGAGTTAAACCATGACAATTGCTCACACAGCAAAACAAAAAGACAAAAAACCCAAGAGAAGACAGAACTTAACATGACAGAAAATAAGTATTAATATTAAAGAATTAATTAAAATTTAAAAAAATAAATCAAGGGCAACCATGAAAAATGGTCACTTGGTGGTAGGGTAAGAAGTAATGGCTTTAAACTGGAAGAGGGTAGATACAGTTCAGATATCAGGAAAAAAATTCATCACTGTGAGGGAGGTGAGGCACAGGAACAAGTTGCCCAGAGAAGTTGTGGATGCCCCACCCCTGAAAGTGTTCAAGGCCAGGTTGGATGCACTGAGCAACCTGGTCTAGTGTGCCTGTGGGTAGGAAATAGATGATCTTTAAGGTCCCTTATAACCCAAACCATTCTGTGATTCTCTGCTATGTAGACATTCGTGAACTAAACCTAATCTGAGGTAAATAGTTCTTGGTTTTAGTTTTCCCATGACTTTGCAACTGGAATATCATCATCAGTAGATCAGGACTATTTCTTTATAGGATGAAAAAGGTCTTGATAAAGCAGTGGTCAAAAAGAGTTTTGTATTGTAAAATGTGGTTCACTTCCCATCAAGTTTTCCATGAGGCATCTGATTTCTATATAGCACTCTACAAGATTTATCCCAGATCTGTCTCTATTGAAATCAATCCCATGCTATTTTTCTTTTCCAACTGGTGGTTTCACTGTAAACAGAACCTACCTCTGTAGCAGTACTTCCTGTTGTACTTCCTGATGTACAACTACAGTGCTGGTTTCCCCATATGCAGAAAAGCACCTGTCCTGTATTTAACCTCATTAATGAAAGCTGAGAAAAAATTGTTTTTCTTGGCTGGACATTTGGTTACTAGTTCAGTCCACAAACTATGAAGTGTTTGTTTAAGGCTCATAGGAGAGCGGAGGTCAGAAAAGAAATAAATTTATATTTAAAAAAAAAAAGTTTAGACTAACTGTCATAACATATAAGGTTATGAAAAAGAGACAAAACCTGTTTGTTAAGTTACAAACCAAAAGTCATCAGGAAATTCCAGATCCACAGATGTTCTATGAGTACCGGAAGGATCACTCTATTTTCTTTAACATCCTTTTAGCTTTAAAAGGGATGTAGTAGCTTTTTACATTTATTAACCAACATTTACATTTTACTTTTTAAACAGTGGAGAAATACTACAGAAATGTGTATACATTCTTAAATATTTTATTGGTCTAATTTGTTACAGAGCACCCTATCTTTCTAGGATGATTTTTTTCAAATATATATTTCTATGAACAACTAATTTATTTTAATTATAAACTCAATCTCAGAGCTAGCCCTCTGTAATAGGTCATTTCACTCCTTGGTAACTTCACTGGCTTCACTCAGTGTTTCTGAATGCTTCTAAACATGCTGACTGCAGAAAAAAATTAGCATATTTAGTTTAACCAGGTGTAAAATTTTAAGCCAGTAAATTACTTTATTATCCTGACTACCAGCTGGTTCCTTTTCTGTATATAAAAGAAACAAAATAACAAAAACAATTCCCACCCCAAATGTTCACTCAACAATAGCACTTCAGCCACAAAACTATCAAATTGGTGAAAATCTTGGAAGTCTTTTCCAAGTGAAATGATTCTGTGATCTGTGAAATGAGCCCTGGTTATCTTACCCTCTCCAGCTGTCCAGAAAGCTGCAGGGCCACGGCACAAATCTGCTTGCTCTGAGGCTCATCCCAGCATTTCTACTGTCACTGCCCCAACAGCTGCTGCCACTGCCACATCTCTTCCCACTCCATCCTCAGCAGGGGCAGCAGTACAACACCAGACGAGGGCAGAGCACTAGTGATGCCAGCCAGCAACATGAAGGAAATCAATGGACAACAGAAGAGCTGAGGACTGGAGCAGCAACAGGGGTGCCCAGAGAGGAATAAAACTCAACCTAATGTGAAATAAAATGCTATTTAAGTAAGCTTATAATCAGAATAATGCAGGCATTATCCAGCAAGCTGCAAATGGGCTTGAAAATTAATTGTGTACAACAAAATGTACTACAGTAGTGGTTTTAAATATACTTGTTTATAGCGCATGACATCTATTTCTGTAGCAACTTCAGTAAAGAAGAGGCACTCATGGTGCCCTTCAAGGATGGGAGTGTGTCATGAACTGTCCCAGTTCTCATTTGCTCACTGACACACTGGGCTTGTTGAAACTTTTGTGCCTAAATGTGAAAACTTTTCTTTCCTAGATTTTTAAAAAATTCGACCTGTATTTCTGCAGAAGCTTTCCTAGATACCTAGATTTTACTTCTAGGTTTAAGCCATAGGCTGCCAATTATTTTGTCAGGTCTATTCTCAATGAACTGTAACTGTCTGGAGGAAAAATATGTGTTTATTATGTACTATTTCCCCTGTGAGGAATTACTCATAGCAAAGATGGGTAGCAATCGTATCCTTTTAAATAATTTTGGCATTCCACCCATGCGTACTTATATACAGCACCGTGCTAGGCTGTTCAGGGAGCAGCATGACAAAGGTCTGCCACATGCTGCGATTGTGAACCCTTCAAGCAAACAGGAGAGCCAAGAGGAGTACTGTTCGAATGTGAGAAATAATAACACTTACCCAACTTTCTGCTTTGGTGTTGATGGAATACAAGTTCTCCATGGCCAGTCCCCTCAGGATGAAAAACAAGCACTGACTTTAAAGTGAGCTACCTGAATTAGCATGGGCAGCCCTCAGGAAACACTAATCACATTGAGTGAATTCTCATTACTGTTTGTCTGTTTTCACAGAATAGATCCGTTTTTGCATCTCTACTTGTAAATATGTTTAACATTTGTAAATACCTTGGGTCTCCCAAGTCTGAGACTATAGCCCAGACAGCTCACTTCATCCACCCAAAGGGAATTCACTGATGTAAAGGGCGTCTCAACTAACTATGACATGATCCTAAAGTCACTTCTGCTCACTTCAATCTGGAAATGAGGATTCAATGCAAAGCAATTACACAGGCCTGACTAAAATGACACAGACTTTCCTTCTGTCTAAAGGAATGTGAACAAGAGCAAAACTGGAGAAAAATAACTGTTCTGTTGAAAAGTCCTGAGCACATACCCTTGGAAACTTTTAAGAGGCTAATAAATAAGACCATCTGAGTGAAAGAGGCTTTTATTCTCAGCTTGACACTGCAGTGGGTGAAACTGATACCCAGCCAAATCAGTATCAGGCACTCTCAGCAGAACTGAACTCTCTCATTTAGCAGTAGTTACTACTGTTCTGAAGTAAAAGCTTTAGCTACTGTGCAATTAATACTGTACATTGATTTGGTGAGAGCACAATGAAAAAGGATTTAAAAAGTAATTATATCTGCCAACTTGAAGAACTGCTTTCCACATTTGATGAACAGCAAACAGAAGTCTCTGAAGAGAAAGCCAGCTAAGTGTGGAAATGTATGCATACCAAGAATGTCAGGAGGCAGGTACTGCAATAAGTAAGCCAGCTGAGGCTGCCTTTATGCTAATGAATAGCAGCAGCCAGTGGGCTCACTCTGCTGCCACAATCTCCAAGTCAGTGCATTCACCTTTTAAAATATTGCTAATTGTTAAAAACAAATTTATAGTACATCACAATGTGATGATATCAGTACTTTTCCAACATGTGACATCTTCTCCCTGGGTGTTCCATCTTACACTGGTTAGTACTCAGAAAAGAAATCATCTATGAATGCAAAGAAAGACCCAGACTGGACTGTTTAATTCTGTTTTCATATACTGATGTTACCTTGTTTACAGCAAAGAACAAACGTACTCACGTAACTTTCTAAAAATTATACACCAAAACCCATGCAGATACATTTAACCTTCAAAAGATATTCGCTCACCATTCCATCACTATTGAAGTTATGACCAGTGTGCCTACAAATTAAATTTAATTCATTATTTGGTCAAAGTCACAAAAAAGAAAGAAGGAGAACTCCAGATGCACTAAACTTAATACATGAAGCAAAGCTTCATCCTACCATTCATAAAAAGAGCTTCTGGTCACCAATATTCACATTTTAGGAAATAGGAGAGGTTAGCTGGTTGTTTTTAGCTGCACACAGTTGCATTGACTCATTCTGGAAAGTTTTTGTCAAGACGAGAATACACATACGAACTTATACTACTTATCAGGTACTCCCCACCTACCAGCAGTAGAAATGCTAGGAAAACATGTTAACTCTTCTACTAACAGTAATAACAGATGGCTCCTCCTGTCTTTGAAACAGAGGATTATTGTTTTTTAAAAAATGAGTAAATTGTTAGGGGACTGCAGTAGGACTAAATAGAAAACATAAAAATAACAGTATGATTCACCTTTTAGCAAAAGGAGTCTGAGTTCACAGTTCCAGTTAAGCAATCTCTTCTTAAAAAATGTCAAAATAAGTCTTCAGATTGGTAGGCAATTTGAAATAACTATGTTTGTTTATCCAGACGACATTTAATCTGGTGCTAAGCACAGTGTTCTGTTACCTAATTCACCTTTGCTCCTTGGAAGTGTAAGCAGTGGAGCATGGTGTTGTGCTGGTGATCATCAAAGGCAGGTACAGATGCTTATAAAAGGAGTAAAGCATATTGCTGACAAAAATTACAAGCTTTTTTATTACATCTTTCCATTTCTTGACTTTACTTTTTACCTGAACTTTCTCTCCCACATTGTTAAAATGCTACCTTAAGGAAAAGAGGAAGAGGAATCCATCCTCCTGAAAGTCCAAGAGACCAAGGCAAGGGGACAGGCTCTCTAGTTTGTACAGTCTTGTAAGATTTTCATGCAGTCACATTTTTAATGTCTTGGCTTAAGCTCTGTAATGTCATTTGTTATGGCACTAAAATAACTACAGAACTCACACAAAGGTTTTTTAAGAATAATACACCCAATGCTTATCAAACACTGAGGCCTTCACAGGATGAATACTGCCAGTGGGTTTGGGGATCAGCTTCCCCAAACGTTCCTCTCCCCAGAACAGAAGTAAAAAAAGAAACATTAAAGGACATTTAACAGAAAGGGTAAGGAAGTAAAAGTAAAGGTAATACATAGAATAACTGAAAAACTATGTAGCCAGTATCTAGATGTGAGACTTCTGAAACTGAAAAAGGCCTCACTGGGGAAGGGCAGAAAAACCTGAAACTCTGCTTTTCCTGGGGGATTCATATACCTGTAGAAATTGAGCCAAATAGTCTCAATTGAGTAAAATAGTGAATTCAACCCTGTTGCCAGTAGCTACCACAGATTTGCTACTTACTGCATTTTCCACACCTCATAATGACCTGCTTGTCACAGGCAGAAATACAGTTCAACAAAACTTCAAACTTACAGGAGCTTGGTTACTTTTATTACAACTATTTCCTGAGCTAAATCAAATTTTATAGATACTGGGTAATGTCTCAAATGAAGGTGTGTAAGAAATCCCCATAATTAAGTCTTGCAGTAATATTTTTACTGGGTAGCAGACCATTTGTATCATCCATGCCAGCTCAGAACTAGTTTCTATCTAGTAGCAGTTTTCTCCTTAAGGAGCATTGCAATAATAGGTAAAACAGTCTTTCCCAGATTTCACTGATTTCACTGGGATAGACTATTGCATTGTTAATAGAGCAGCCAGAGAATGTAGGTGTGTAACTGTACTGGCCCAAGGCTGCTATTTTACATATGCAAATAGTTACAAGCTATTGCATACAGTCTCAGAAATGCAGGAACAGGAAAGCCAGAGAGCTGGAGGGGGAAGGGTGTGCAGTGGGAGAGCAGCAGCAGGACAGTGTATGGCCACAAGCAGGAGTGAATCTAGCAGCTGGTAAAGAGCTGCTCAGATAAAATGTCCACTCTATAAACAACAGCCTCTCTGCAGGCTATCTTGGGAAGCAGAAATTGCCCAAGCCTGGCTTACGTGACCCAATGGTGAGGGAAAGGCATTTGCTGCTATAAACTGTGAGCAGAGTAAGTTAGGCTTCTGTCTTTCTGAGCCACTGCATAGTCTTGAGGGAGAATTCTTAAGAACAGGGAAACAACCATTCCCTTATATATGTATTTACTTTTAAACTGTGATCTGGGTCTACAGGAAGAAGCCACCAAAAAACAGACACGGTTAGGTTTTAACTTTTCTTGTTAATACACTCAAAAATCTCAGCTTCTCAACCTGGATCACCAAATGACTAATTTTTATTTTTGATTTCCCATGTGCACTCATTTCTAACTCTTGAGTGATCTTGAAACAGCTGACACAAATGTCCCTCAGATGAATCAGTCTACTGATGACTGCAGCAGTTGATGACCACTACATTCAAACACTTTCCCAAGAAGAGGCACTGAACAGGCATCCTGTAACACCTGTGTGTTCCAAAGGATGTACAGTCAAAGTTTTTTCAACTTCTTTGATAGAGCTTATTAAATATTAAAAAACCTACTGGAGACCCACAGAATTTCCAAGTTATTCACATAAATATTCATATCCATATTGAGGTTTAAATAATTTGGAGTTTTCTTTTCTAAATACATCAAAAGGTTTTTAGGTTTGCCCCCCTTTTTTATGAAGCAATCAGACTTTTGTGTTCTCTTCTCCTCTTCCTTTTCCGTCAGATGTTGTCAGGGATACTTGTATTGACTTTCTCATTCGTGTTTCTTTAATGAAGACACAATGTCCAGGCACCCAGCAAGCACAGTAATTAACAAAAACAAAATTCGAGGTGAAAGCAGCACAACATAACTTACGGTTTTCTCTCACATACACTTGCACATTTCTATTAGTCTTCACCAACAACTCTGAAGGGCTGTCAGACATCTGCTCCTCCATGCAGGCCACAAGAATTGGTGGAATGACTGATCAAGCTGGTTAAACCAGTTGCCCGTATACGGGGTAGGTTCCTTATGGCCTCCATGGTAGGAGGATGCCTATCACGGGGAGCTGTGAGCTTCCTTATAGCCTCCATGCTTCTCCTCCTGTGGGAAAGGAGGAGGTGCTGGGCACCTCACAGACTTCAGATCTGGATGCATGGAAGTACAAAGTAACTAAAACAGTCAGACCCCAAAAAGGTTTTTCTTCCCCCTGAATTTACAAAATCTTCCTACAATTCACAGTAAGGATGAAAAAATAAAAACACAGCAAGTATCAGTGAGGTGTTGTGTTACCAAATGTTGAATTATCACTGAAAAAGTTAAAACTGAAAGAATCCCAGACTCTGCATTTTTGCAGTGTACCAGAAGAAATTCATGCATTTATTCTGTTGGGCATAAAAGTAGTTTTATCCCTGGGACAGCTAATTTAACATCCAGCCCCCCATTAGGCAGCAGAGCAACAGATGCACATCTTTTAAAGCTTGAATACAACATAAAATCTTGAATGCAATATACTCTTTTTCAACTCTGGCTTTGCTAATAAATTTATGCTGCTATATGTAGGCATATGTATTTATTAATATGTGCCCACTGTAACACATCATATCACACTAGTCTACCTAAGTGAGTTGTCACCACTGTTTCACAATCTCTGAGCTTCAGGTCTTGAGCTTCTTACTAAAGGTTCTGAAAAACCTTCATATGCAAGATTCCCACTGCACCACATTCCTACTTCAAGACAAGGCACTTAAAATAGTGCTCTATGAATTAGAAACAAGGAAAAACTAAGCCATTCATCAATAGCAATGATTCATTTGAAGTTGGCATGAAGTTAGGAAGCTTTTAAATGGAAGAAGTGCTGATGAATGGCAACAGGGAACTAAATATGGATTATTATTATTTGTAGTAATAATAATAAACAAACAAACAAACAAACGACAACAACAACTTACCAGGCTAAGCAAACCAGAGAGCAAAAAAATCAGAGTAAGCTATTAGGGATGTACGAGAGTGTCCCTTCTGGGTTCTATTCAGCATTCACAAAAAAAAGTCTGCTCTTGCTCTCATCCTGCTCACGTCCTTCTCTTTTTCCTAGGCTGTTTCTGACCATATGAGAGGAAAACAGAGAACCAGATTTGCAGAAAGTGTTGGGTACACATCACTAGCCTCATACATTTTTACTCCCTTCATATTGTAGCAATTGAGAAAGGGCTCCACAGCAGGTACTGAACCTGCCTGATGAGCCTCCTATGAACTGAAAATGTCAGATCAGAACACCAACAGGATTTAGACCAGTGTCTAGCTGATCACTGCTCTGTTTAAGGCACAACATTTTAAGCTGAAGATGCCCAAATTCAGATTTAGCAGGCAAAAATTATGTTTATTAGCAGCATGTTTTTGATCTGGTGTACTGGTTTTTGCTGGGTTACAAATTAACTTTCTTCATAGAAACTTGTATGGTTCTGTTTTGGATTTGTGGTCAAAATGACGTTGATAGCAAACAAATCACAGAACCATAGAATGGCCTGAGTTGGATGGGAATTTAAAGATCATCTAGTTCCAACCCACCTGCTATGGACAGGCACACCTTCCACTAGACCAGGGTGCACAAAGCCCCATCCAATCTGGCCTTAACCAGGGGTGGGGCATCCACAACTTCTCTGGGCAACCTGTTCCAGTGCCTCACCACCCTCCCAGTAAATTATTTTTTAGTTACTGCTAAACAGGCTTGCACAGAGTCAAACCACTTTCTGCTCCTCCACCCACATTACCAGCTACTAAGAGTGCACAAGGAGTTTGGAGGGGACAGAGTTGGAATACCTGAACCCAATTGATCAAAGGGATATCACAACCTGATCATAAGGCATCATGGTCAGCATACAGAGATAAGGGGGGAAAAAAGGAAGGGGTGTGTACATGGTTTTTGTCTTTCCAAGTCTCTGTTACATGTGATGGGGTTCTGCTTTCCTTGTGATGGCTGAACGCTTGCTGACTACAGGAAGTGGTGAACAAATCCCTTGTTTTGCTTTACTTGGGTGCACAGCTTTTGCTTTGCCTATTGTCTTTATCTCAGCCTACAGGTTTTGTCACTTTTATCCTTCCAAATTCAGCTGCGGGGAGCGAGAAAATGAGTGGTTGTGGCAGGAGTGCATCTGTGAGATGGTAAGAAAAGCAGAAAGCTCTCAATCCAACGGGAACTGTGAACGAGAGACACTTCTTACAGTTACTGCGTGTCACAGCCCACCAGACAGAGACTTCAAATCTCCAGTTACTGAAAACTAAACAAAATTTTATTTTAAAGGAAAATTTTCCTAAGAAAATTGATCCCAGAGAAAACAGCAGCAGCCAGTATCTATGAATCTTTCCTCCTGGGAGTACAGTGACCACTTGGATAGTGTAACCTTAGTGGTGGACACGTTCTGGGTTCATCTGTTCAGTAAGTATGATCATATCAGTGATGGAACTCCATCAAAGCCAACTGTTCTACTTAAAGAGTATCACATCAACTTTAGTGGATCAGCAAGGCCTCCCTAATTTTGCTGTTTGATCCCAAAATCTGCAGTGTTCAATACACTTCTTTCACCATACTGATTTTCTTTCCTGTTCCAGTGGTAATGCAGTAGGAAGTGAGACAATACATAACTTGAAGTCTTTTACTGATGTATAAATCTATGCTATCATATAGCACTGTAATACCTCTATGAGATAGCAGCTTCTCCTCTGAGCACTGCTATTGATCTGTCAAGTAATACAAGAATTCTCTCCTGAGGCAATGAGCTTTCTTTTTTTATTTTACATTGCATTTCTGGTCTCCTTTTTTCTCTTTGGTATAGTTAAATCTCCTGTTCTGTCATTTCTCTCCTACAGCTATTTTCCACTATGAAACACCATGTTCCATATGCCCCCCTATTGCATCTTGCTCTTTCTATATTTAATTTGTTTCCTAATTCACAGTTATGACGTTTTCTGACTCATGCTTATTCCGTGCAAGTCAGAAGAAATGTGTAAAATTTCATTTTCTAAATTTATGCAACATTTCCCATTTCCTCAGGTTTCTCCCCTGCACTGTCTACACAAGGGCTGAGTGGGTTTTATTCTAAACTGAGTAAACACCAGATTAAACCACTTATCTCCAGGGATTCCATAATTTCTTTAAATAAGGGGAAAAAAAAACATTTGGAACAGAGCTCACTTGTGCTTCTTTTAAGTAATGGCTCCAGGCAAACAGGCCTGCTATGCTTCAGAAGCTCTCCCACACGAGAATCAGATTTTGGAAGGAGGCGAGAGCCTCAAGCAGAAAGATGCCTATTACCCAGCCCTCCCCCAGTCATTTCCCTGACCTGTCCTTCTTTCCCTTAGTCTTCCTTTCTCAGATTCATAATTTTAACTGTGTTCCTTATTCTTACTTTTTACATCATAAAGGCTAAATTTCACATTAATATTCTCTGTGTTCTTTCTTCTGACTGTTTAAGACAATGTTATTCATACTTCAAAGGGATGAAGACAGAGATGAAGTTTTACAGTTGTGATGGCTTAACACAGGTCTGTGCTAGAGAGCCAACACTTCATTTTCTGAGTCTCATGGAGAGTCTGCTTCACACACCAAGCCTCAGGGAGAAGCATGGGAAGTACTCTGTGGATTATTTTCCTACCATTGCTGGAGGCTGTTTTGCTTGCTGCCTACTGAAATACATAACAGAGGCAAGAAGATAAGGTTTTGACACAGCGGATTTGAATTTTCTTTTAACTGATCATATTTCAGCAGTACACTTTGATTTGGCTAAACAGACGATTCTGAGAAGTGAAATAAAGGGAATAAATTTATTTCCTTTGAACAGTGTGGCTTGAAAAGCTTAGAGTTCAACAGTTTTTCTGACAGACCACATACTGTATGAGAAACATGCTCTTTTTTTTTTTTTTTGCAGCACACCCCACAGAGGTCACAGTTGGTCAACTCAAACATAAGAGAAACCTCATTCTTAGGAGTCAGCATTTACTCCTAAGACTGTTCATAAGTCACTACACTAGTGTAGTGTCAGGACAGGCACAGAGGTCTATTGGTATGACTGTCAAGGCATTTAAAAATCAATCAGAAACAGTGCTGTACTACATTCAACCTACTTGTTCATAATATATGATATTGGCTTGAAATGACATTTCTTCTGTCTTTACAATCCAATTATGATGCACTATAGTGGTAACATAGTACAGTGCATTTTCACACCTAACATAATTCTGGTTTCAAGACCAAAACCTTCATCCTTTGAAGCCAACAAAGACCTTGCTAACAGTGCTAACATATATGCACATACTAGCACACAAAATTGATTTTTTCTAATAGTAATAGTATTGATCTTATTAAAAAGAAAAAAGGCAGTTTTGCCTTTTGATTTCTATTTTATATAAAAGACCAAGACACTAGATTTTCCAAAATGGGAAAAAAATAAGGAGATTGCAAGGGTACTTGTAAAATCAGTCATGTGTGTTTTTCCTTAAAAACAGTAACTGCTACAGGATCAACCAGCAGAGATACACCAAAAAGCCAACAGCAATCTGCACTTTTAAATGTATTAGCATGTACCAAAAGGTAGGTAAGGCAGAGGTTCTGCCTTACTTCCCTAAAGCTACGTATAACAGGGTTATCTCAAATGCAAGAAAAAAACAAGGAATAAAAAGAAAGTGGCAAGCTTAGGCTGTAGTTCCTCCAGGTTCTCAAATCTGGCAGAGCACAGTCCAGTCAATTCTACTGCTTGGGCTGGACAGACAAAAACCAGAGTCACTAGAACTGCTGAGAGAATTCACACTCACTGAGTGAGCGGTAAGTAACCACATCTTCTGAAATGGCCGAATGTTTCTAGGAAAAATAAGTGCAAGAACCAAGCACATAATTTTTACAGGGACTCCAGTACCTTTGCAAAGTAATTTTTTGGGAGGAGAGTTTGCATTTTGTTGCAGTCGACCTTTGTTAAGGAAGGACGACAGAACTGTAAATCATAACAGTGCAAACAGGAACAGCTGATTTTTTAACTTCACAGCACCATTCTCTGGTCTTCTCCTGAGCATAGGAGATAATTGTCTGCATGATACCTGCATTTTGCAAAGGGAACAGGGTGCCAGAGGGGTTGTATGACTGGCGGAAAGAGACAGTGAATGAGAGAAGTAAAACTGCTGATCTCCTGATGCTTGCTCAGTTGGCTTCATCTGTGCCAGGCAATACAGGGACACCCCTCTAGTTTCTAGAAATAAATAAATACGGCTGCACAGCTAACACAATCTGACCTATCATTTATTCCATTAGTAGTGCCACTAGTAGGAAACTGAGGGTGACTTCTAACACTTAAACTGATAATTTGGTAAATATCTGATAAATCTCCAAACCTATCAGAAGTCAAGAAACCTATTTTCAACAAATATGAAAGGTTTGTTTACTTCAACTTCTTTGACTCTGAAAAGGCCTAGGAGCACTCACAGAGTTGCTTGCAGGTGGGTGGCAATTAAGAAGCCACAGTTCATCCCTTTAATCTTGTATTTGGCGCGTCACTGGACAATGCTCAGGACAGCTCCAAAACTCAGGCAGCTTTCCTTAGTGGCAATATAAATTGGCCCATTGGACACAGATGTAGACTAGCATGTGAGCACAATGCACCAGGTAGGTGAGAGGACTCCATATCCATCAGCTCTGACCCCTTCCTTCACTGAAGTCAGCCAGGTTGTTAATCTGTTCAGGGGGGCTTCACAGTCAACCTCCTTCTGCCTCGTAGCTTTTCCCTTCTTGACATATGAGATAGACTGAGACTATCTGTGCATTTATCTTTACTTAATAGCATGGACACAAATTAGAAAGAAATTTAAAAAGTTCCTTCTGCTTTCTTTCAGGAACAATACTGCTAGGATCAACAAAGCCAGGATTTTAATAAATAGAGATGGAGAATAATACCATGAGACAAAAAAAATTGACTCCATTTCCATTTTTGGAAGGACAAACAGGGAATGCAAAGGAAAACAAAGTATTTCTCACTATATAAAGAACTGATCTGAACCAATTAAGTGTTTCCACGCGCCCAGGGAATAAAAAACCCCACAATTCGCAGCTGAAAGGAAGTATGTCCAGTGGTGGGTTGCAATTCTTTATTTTGATTCAAAGGTATATATATCCATACAATGCTATTAGATATCCTTGTATTGCTTAATCTATAATTTAAGTCAGCATAGGTATTTTAACAAAAAAATTTGCAACTACTAATTTATATTTTGTCTGAGCACTCTGATGCACAGTAGAAAAAATCCAAATATAAAAGCTTGTATCTGTGCAATTATACATACTATATTTCTCTTTCAATAAACTACTGATTTAGTAATATTGGTATGTTATTGTTAGTATAACATAGAATTGCCATATCATAACATTAGAAAACTTTTCAAAATATATTGATAAGCGAAGATAACCACACTTTGATCCTGCAATCATTTCTTAACTATCAAATCAGTGCCTCATTTATTTTAGTGTGACATCTGGCTTAAACAAATTCCTTTCATCTCAGGCTGCCATCATTATTCTACCCATAATAATCATATTAATTCATAACTCTGGTGCTTAGTAATTTCACACAAAGCAAACAGAATTAAATTCAACTCTGAGGTGACTCCCCCACTAAAATCACAAGTCTCTTTTTGAGACTTAGGTCTCAAACAGTGAATGAAGATTTGTGCTGAACATCTGCTTTGTGGTGAACTTCTCTTCTAGTGGAAACTTTTCTCATCTATTGCATCACACAAGTCATGTGGCTTGTCCTAAGAGGCCTAAATTACAGGTCTACAAAAGGTGCAACTTCATGCTACTCAATGCTTTTAATAGTTTAGATCTTAATGAAGCTTAATTAGCATCTGGAATTCAATACAAATATTAATCTGTACATAAAACATTATCCCCAATATACTAAGTGACAGCACTTCTATAAGGCAGACACAAGCCAGGATTCAAATATCTGAGAAAAGGTGGAAACTACCAGACCCTAGTGTAGGACAAGGCTACAGAGCAGCAACAATGGTCAGCAGGATTAGGCCCTTCCTCTGTGAAAATTCACAGAAACTCACAGAAAGATGTGATACAGCAGTCTAGCAAGTGAGACAGAGGTACCAGCACAGAGCAAGGACTGCAGAGGGCACATGTTTCATGCTGGCCAGTAAGAAAGCACTCATTTGCCATTCTGACAATTTTGTCAGTCTTCATAACAGCAGCTGAACAACAATGCACACCATGACAGACACTTCCTTCACTACTTGCAAGCTACCTGGCAAATACAAGACAGAAACTGACAGAGTTGGAAATGTGCAAACCACAGAACAAAAACATTGAACTTTTAAATGAAGAACAGAACTTTCACTTTCAGTTTAGACCCTGCTGAAAAAATAAAGGCTCATGCTCTACTGCCTCAGCTTAAACTTTATGTCCCAGGAAATACTTTGTTTGTTTTCTCTTTCATTAATAATTCTGAACTGAAAGCAGGACTAGAGTTAGACCATACTAAAAAGGTGCAACTTACCCTGAATTGTCGTGTCTAAGGATTTCTTTACAAAGTAAAGAATCCACAGATATAATTCTAGGGCATACAAGAATCTTATGAAAAAAAGAAGAATATTTCAGAGAGTATGTAAGTACAAGTATGTAATAAGACTTCCATTAAGACTTCCCAAAAGACAGGTGACTCAGCAGGTTTGGAAAATGCACATGGGTGTTCATAAGCATGAGAAACCATTTGTCATATTCTTGACTCACGTCTTTTTAAAGCAGACAAACAGAAATCCCTTGATAATTAATTTTCACACTCCTCCAAAAGCATGATCTGAGAAACTGAAGCTATTCCCCACTAAGGAGTAGGACTTACTGTAGTATCTTTTGTGCCAATAAACAGGACAGCAGCAAACAACAGATGCTTAGGGTTTTTTCCTTTTTATGTTTTTACTGATGTGTTCTGTGACACAGACAATAAATACCACTATAAGTCTTATTTTTTATCTAATAGAAACACTTGGAGCAAGATTTTAACAAATATTCCTAAGAGATGAGTATGGCTCTCAGCTTTCAGCTCCTAGTAGGAAATAGTATTTGATTCATATTCATAGACTGAATAGCCTTTACAATTGGGGACAGGATGTCACTTGAAGATTCATAACTTCACAACATTCAAAGACCAATAATTATTTTTTAGCATATCACACTGCTCTCAGACCAAATAAAAAAGTCATTTAATGAAGCTGGAAGGACTTTTCAGACAGCAAGAAACACAGATTCGTTAAAGCATGAATACTTTGAGTGGGAAGTCACCTAGTTCCAGCCCTTTTGCCTTTTGCCTTGTGCAGGAACACCTCTGACTAGGACAGGCTGCCCAAAAGCACTATCTAATATGGCCTGTCAAATTCAAAGAAGTCCTCCATAATTTCTAAAATTATTTTTAAACAATGAAGTTGCTGCTGCTCTGTGACACAAGCAAACTAACACTTATTGTAACAATAACTATTGCATTCAGCTATGCATAAACATTAATATGCTGAAGACAAAAATGAAAAAATCCCCATCCTCATTGACCTATCCATGAGGCACACTGTTGGTAAAATGGTATCCTTTTAAACAGAAATGGCACACATACAGAGAAACCAATGCAAGATGATATAGCTTTCTTAATGAAAACCGTTTCTGAAAACAACAAAAATAACCAGGCCCCAAAATTCAGCTGTTTCCATGGCAAATAGGACTGGCCCTTTTAATCTTCTTGAATTGCTGGATGACAGGGCAAACTTATAAACCAAACACAGTTGGCCAAATCACTTATTGTACAGCATGGTTGTGATTGTCTGGGTGATGAATATCCATGTGAACTCTCTTCTTCAAATGCCTGGCAACGATGTTGCTTATTTCAGGGTCATGTCGATGCTATTTATTAAAGACAAAATGACAAAGAAAAACAACAACAAAAAATTAATGAGTGCTCTGAAAACACATGGCTAGTTATTTCCCCAGTCCTGAGCTCCCACAAAGTGTTGGTAACCTTATCTCTCATTTACTTCAGTGCAGTAGTGTGAAATAACTTTCACACGTCCTATCTACATCTATGAAAAAACACACCTTAGTAAGTTCTGTTACTGTTTTATTGAAATTAACAACTACTTTTTCAGCAATTCCAATCTGAAGTAAATCAGGTGGGGGAGATCCACTGGTGGAATGACACAACAGTGTGGCAGGAATAGGTACCCCTAAAAATCTTCCTAAGCATACAGTTTGGCTATTTATTGCGAAGCACATATCATCAAACACCTTAGAATTATTCTTTAGAGTAAGAAGTTGGCTTCATAACTGTTGCCTCAAGATACAATCTTCCTTAAAGAATACATAATTTAGAGTTTCCTCAATATTTATGAACTGTTACACAATGTAATATTCCATTATGAATTATTTCACAATATTACTTTTCAAGTAATGAAGAAGAGCAAGGAGTTGAATAAAATAGAACACAAGGGAGCATAACAATAAACAAAAGCCTTTGGAACAGAATGAGAGAGACAACAAAAGCGAACTAAGTGCTGGGCAGACTCCAGAGGCATTTTAGCAGAAAGCATATAGAAAAAAGTCTGTGTAAAACTGCTGTTCTCAGAGTGAAGAGATTTACACAGGATGCCATTTCCTGAAGAACTGACACAAGAAATAAGAGATACGATCACAGAAAAATTACTGCCACTTCTGAAGACAGATTCATATTTATGTAGAGAAAATAAATGCCATGAATTAACAGTAATTTGCCCTTAACTACATTTATTTAACATAACGTAAATTCTCTTCTCATACTGCATTCTGCTGCCCAGCTTATCTTTTGAGAAAAAGAGGAAAGTTGTTCAAGCCACAAAAGGTCAAAATCATACACAAACAGTCTTTATCATGTCATTTTTTGTTCTTATACTTTGAAAAACAGTTCTCGTATTGAGTCATTATAGAATAAAACAATGTCTGAGGAAAAACGGAGACGAGCTATAATTCCTGTTTAGGAATCAGGAATTTAGCTGATGGTTCTAATCTGCATATGAGGTATGACAGTGTGATAGCTTACTAGATCACTGTTTTATTTTTTAAAAAGTAGAAACCAAAGATTCAATTTATTTATGCAACTTTTTGCTACATGTACTTCTAATTATTTGCCTGTTTATTAATGGTCATGTAATTGATGGAATCTTTTCCTGAGAATCAGACAGAGCAACAGCATACCAGAGGATTGACACATTCCCATTTCCAAGGGAACAAATCCATGTTTGAGAGGAAAAGACTTAAAGATGCTTGAGATTTAATCAGGAAAATAATTATGAAAGAAGCTGAGAAGCAGAAAAGCAAAGAGAAGGCACACGTTAAAGATTATGGCCCAGAAATCAAAGTAAAATATAGGATTTTTTAACCTCTGAATGAGAATGGCAAGTTTAAAATTGATGATAATGCATGGAACCACTTTCACTGTGATCAGGCTGCACTTTCTGTTTTTAATATAATTTAACCTGTATATTCTCAGCCTAACAATTATATCTCTCTCTGCTTGGAAATGGTTAAGGATACTTCAAACACATTCCCAACACAAATATAACAAATCTTCAGTGTATCACACATATATATAGTATATAAAATATAAATATAATAAAGCTTCAATGTTTTGTCTGCTAGTACACGTTGCTCCTGAACATTACCATTAAAGTATTTAGGTCTCAAAAAAGTTTTAAGGAGTCTCCCCAGCCTCAGTTCCTAGCCACATGGTTGTAAAATAATGATAAATGTAATGACAGTATTAGGCATAAATTCTTACTCCTGTTCCACTGAAGCCATTTCTGGATCATTTGAGAGGCAGCTAGTTCTGGATACAAGGAAAAAGACAAGTAAACATTTTTTTCTGTGTTGATTTCTTTCTCTTTTAAAATATGACATCAAATTTGGGGATGTAATAACTAACTGCAGTGAGTACCTTCAACAGCACAAACACACAAATGATGTGTTTTAGGAATGTAGCGATCGTAGTGCCCAGAACACACGTTAGTTTGAGTAACAAATTTTTAAGCTATTTCTTTAAGTTGGAGAAGGGAAACACACTACAGTGACCTCACACATCCAACAGTAAAAATAATCAGTGATGCCTCATTATGAATATTTTGTTCCCCTTTCACTTGCTACACAGCAGCCTCTACTATTTTAAATGGAGTAACAAGAAAGCAGATTTCTTCCACAGAGTTTTCATTGTCACATATACAATGCATTTGAAAATATTTGAACAGAAGGGATAGAAGTTGCATTTAAGGCTGGGTAGGTCTTTTTGTTTAATGAAATAGTCAGGTGGTATCAGATAACTATTGTGAATTTATTGCTTCTGAGGCAGCCTTAGCTGCTAGCATCAAAAAGCAGCGGCCAGTGTTTTAGATACTTCTCTGTGGTTCTTTTAGAAACTAATCTCAGAAGAACCGAAGGAAAATGTGTACTGCAAAAGAAGGAACTTATGGAAAAAGAAGCAAAGAAGAAGCTGTAAGTTGAAAACCCTGAAGTGCATAAGCAAAAGGAAGGTGACTGGAAAGAAACTTCAAAACTCAAAATATTTAGTTACAAAAACTGCAAGAGAGAATGTTATACTAGAACCAAAAGACACAAACTCCTGCTCAGGAATTTTGTGTACAATTCCCACATGAGGAAAGTACACTGTAAACTTTCTAAAGCTCTGCTCAGTGAGTCCAGGACTATGCACTTCTTAAGGATTTCTCTGGTACTCTACACCATACCACCACACTATATTCAAGTCAAAGCACAGAGTTATCAATTTAAAGTATCTGATCATCACCTGTCACTGGTTTACTAAGTAACCACAGATATTATTATCAAGTGTTAATTCCCCGGCCTATCCAGCTAATACTGGAAAGACAGAAGAATTTATATACCTACCTTAATTGAGATAGCTAACCCTAATTTAGTGAAATGTAAAAAAAGAGAGAATTGTAGAAAGAACTACCTCTTAAAAACTGTATGAATCATCTGACATAAAAGGGGAAGAGTTGAAAATATTTAATGATCCATTTTAATGGAATACGTGACTTCAGTCATTCCCATGACTATGGAAACAATCATCAAAAAACAGCAAAAAATGTTTATACTGTAATGTTATGATTATTTATTACTGAGACCCAGCATTACAAAGCAGTGAGAGGGGAAGTCAATTCACAAATGGGACAGCTTACACAGTAATTGAAACTACAAGCTGACTGCTGTACCAAACACAATGTACTACTGCATTCGAGCTATTCCTGTGAAACAATATAATGCCAGCATCCAGCAGAAAGCTATCTTACTTAGCTGTTTCTGAAGCTTCCCTCAGCTCTTCATCCAGTCTGCATGAGTAAAAGTTATTGACACAAAGAAACAGAGAAGCAAGCAGAGCGTAAGAGTGAAGCAGAGCAATAGCAGAGCAAAGAACAAATACAGTACATGCTTTTAAAATACGCACCCAGTATGATTTAGGGGTAACTCTAAAGCTCTTCAGCTCAGTATGATACCATTTATCTTTGTGCTCAACCCACCTTAAATTTTTAAGTCCTTATTTAGCTCACTTGGAGGCAGAGACAGAGAAGCAGCAGGGGTCTGAGGCATGCCCAGTGGACAGAGCTGAAAGCATTCAGTTGCTCTATCAGATAATATTAAACTAGCTGCAGCCTGGGCCAAGTCAAGGACGTTTACAGTTCAGTGAGTTTTATTTGCAAGGGAGGCTGATCTCAACAGCTTGAAGGGGAAAGTAAGATGCCACATCATTCCAAGTCCTCTCTCATTCAGCTGTTGAGGTCGCCTGCAGGTGAAAGGCTGTCACACAGTTTCAATCCATTATGAGCAGCAGCATGGGCCAGAAAGCAAGTTTTACCTCATTCTTCTCTTAATATACTTCTCTTCATCATACCTTACAAGATAAGAGTGGATGAAGGAAGAGAAAAGATGTACAAGTTCATACGGTAGAACAATCATACTGTATTCTGCTTCACTGAAAACTACCAAAAAGCCACATAACCCACATTCTGGCCTAACATTGTGTACTTTCTAAAGGTGGGATTTTTGTTGACCATAGATGGTATGCTTGTTCTTGGCAATGGAGCAATTATGAAGCCAAAAGATGAGTTGTAGTTTCCTATAGGAATCTCTCTCAATTTGCAGCAGAAGGGAAGCTAGAAACTGAACACTCCTCCCTAAGGTATGGGAATAGCCACTCACAAATGCCTTGAATGCACACAGCCACTAAATCTTGTTATCAAACATCTTGAAATGCTTGCCACCAATGGGTGCAATTGTCATCTTTCCAGTTCTGTCTTTTTCAGCAACATCATGATCTCTCATCTGTCTGATGATGATGTAAAGTAGGCATTACCCTAAAACTCTTTAAGTACTGAAGTTTCTTTGGTATTAGTGCTGTGATCATTTCACCTTTGGTCTGAGAGGTGAATGGACTTTTTGAACATTTTTAAGTCTACAGGGAAGAAAAAATGTGTGCAGCACAGATGTGTGTACTGCCACAGTGTAACAGTAAAACACAGCAAGGAAACAGACAGAAACTCTTTGAGTATCAGGGTAAGGTTTCTATCAAAGGGAACTGTAAGAAACTAAAATGTTTACAGGAATCAGAAGAAAATTTGTTAGGGATGTTAGAACATTATGGACATCTCTTTGTCAGTGGATCAACAGACTCTGCTCCACATTCTTAGCATCACTCCACCTCTAAAGAAGTTACTGCAGCAAATGAAGTTGAGTGAAAGTCTCTACGATCCTTGATTTCATAACTGTAATTTACTGTTTTCATAACTGCTATAGCCAGACCTGAACTTTCCACTTGCTCCCTGGAATGGCACCACCAGCTTGACAAATGAAATTGCTTTACACCTACTGTGAAACAGGTGTGAGAACTCCTTCTGGGGTTGAGGAGACCTGTGAGAACTTCAAAAGCTGTCACTGACCATTCATAATGAAAATACAATCATACTTGCCTATCTACTCTTCAAACTACCTTCTAGAACAGGCTGTTCATAACCTGGGATATTTGCTAAAGAGAACAATTAAAAAAAAATTAAATTCCTGAACAGAACATCTTTTTAATAATGACTACATGAAAGCCATGACTTTTTTCAGTCTTGGCATGCCATTTCTTTTTGTTGTTTTCAGGTCTGAAAAAAGTCAGTTGAGGTGAGCAATGCCAATCAACTTCCTATAGTTTTTTTACAGATATTTTCCTTTGGAAATGCCTGCATTTAAAAAAACTCTTCACATAAGCATCAAGAACTGAGAAACTGTCTTTCAGGGGTTGTGGATTTAACCATGAAAATTGACAAGGCAAAGAACAGTAAACCTATGAAATTTTACTGGTCTTCTATTGAATAGGCTATCGTTTAATTATGTTTCTGTTAAAAGCCCTGCATGACTAAAATTTGAAAACATGTCCAGTTAAATAGAGGTAAAAGTTACAAAAAAACACAGGATAGATGATACCTCAGAAAAGGCCAAATGATTTTCTCACTCCCCTAGAAGTAAATATTTATTGTGTTTTATGTTTCCATTACACAGGGGTCTCCTGCTTCTGAGTTTGACAGTGAAATGTTTGTGGAACAACACATAATCATTTTTAAGAACATCAGGAAAGTGCTTTCTGTTTTTCTTACAGTCTTTAACACTATTCTTAGTTTGTGGAAATAGTTTCCATTAGAACAAGTACATGCTACTGTACATCACTTACTTGACAATACTGTCTGGTATATGCACATATTCCATTGGAATCATCTCACGAAGCTCTGCCAACGTGTTGACGTACTGTATCTTACTGCTGAACTTAGAGCTGAAACACAGAAAAAAGGTATTAATTGACTTTGCCTCCCAATCTTTTATATCATGCTAAAACAAAATGAAGAAATGTATTAAATGTATTAAATAATTTAGCACTTGGATACTCATGTTTCAATTACAAATGGAGAGACTCGACTGTTAATGATTAATGACTTAAATAATCCACCTGTCTCAGCTAAAAAAGGCTGGTAAGAGGCAAATCTGGTGAGGTGGGATAGCACTTTTTATCATGCCAGCCCTCTCTTACATAATGGCTCAGGTGTGGAAACTTCTCTCTGGAAAAGAACCAGGACTTTCACACAGAATCTGAAGGTATTCATCCCTGACATAAGTGGTGGAACATAAATCACTCAGCTTCGCTGATGCAACGGGCAGCTGTAACAGCCTAGAAGGCAAGGTACCTGGGCATTCCCACCTGCACTTGAATATAAATGCAATGGCCTCTCTGTTTTGTGGGTTTCCCTCACTCAATGAAGACAGTGACCATAACTTTGACAAGACTGGAACTCTCACAACCAAGAAGACCAGAAGAGGACCAAGGGGATGCCCTCAGCATCATGGAGTGATGATATTTTTTCTACTTAGTCTGTATATGTTCATCATGCTGTGTCTCCTCTCCTCCTACTCACTCTGTCTCCCTCACATTTACTGCTAAATAAAAGTCTGTGCTATTTACTTCAGCATATGGTCTTGTTTGCACCTTAATTCAGACAGAGACATCTCTCTAATAATTTTGATAACCATATCTTAACACACAGTTCAGCTGATTATGAGCCTACCTGAGTTCTAGTGAGACTGAAATCAAGCCTACACCCGTTGCTGTTCCTTCCCTAGGCTGAATCACATTATTAAGCCAACATCATAAATTGTAATGCCTACATACTAGACAATGTGATTTGTTTTACAGTTTGAAGGAGATGTGTGAAAATTTGGAAAAGAATCAAATCCCTTACAGACTATTCACTTATGTAAAAAGAGACGGGAAGCATTACTTGACACGGACATAATCATCATGATGGTTATCAAGGGATTGTGATGACTTAGCATTTCTATTTTACATTCATTATCAATCAAACACAATAAAACCAAATTTTGTCTTTTATTCGGAAACGCACAGATCTGATTGTGTCTATTCTTACTGCAGGGTCTTTTTATGATGAAATAATTTGTTTATTTCAGCTCTGCTATATGATTCATTTATTGTGTTTGTAAAATGATCACTTAGAAAAAAGCCAAAATTGTTCAGAAAACACATTTAAACATAAGGCTATTTTCTTGTCTAACCTAAGTTATTTAGTAAGTGTGAGGTTATAAGAAATCTATCTTTCTCATTTGGCTTACAAAGCAATTTTTCAAATTTAGCTCTGGTTGTATTTAAAACATAATATTAGTAATAGTGGCAAACTCATATTGACCATATATGTTAAGTGTAGGTCTTGAAAAACAGAACAAATTCTTTCTATTTACTGCTGATCTGCAGGTACAGCCAGACAACATGAAGCCTCTGAAATAGCTCTGAGCAGAAGGTTACCGCCCCCCTCCCCTCAACATACATATCTTCCCAATAATGCAAGGAGAGACAACTAAAACAGGAATACATGAAGGTGCTGTGAACAGTTGTTTAAGCTCATTCACTGTAATTTGTCTCTGTACCCAATTAGCATCACTAGGCACACACACTGGGTCACACCAATGGTCATATTTTAGATCCAAGAATCACCCACAATCATCCAGTCAAAGCGTGGTCACATACAGATTCTTAGCATTTTATCCAGATTTTTAATCATAGTCTGCAGCATTAGCATTGCCACCTAAAGTAACCTGGCAAACTGCAAGTTTGTAAAGATGGTGGGAAGGGATTAAGAAATCATTCAGTGGGCAATTTTTTTCTCCTGAGGATTCTTCTGGGTCCACTAATTCCACTACAGTGACTGATTTCTAAGTCATGTGGTAGTCAGTGTATGGGCATCCCAGACACAGTTCCTTTCAGACTTTAGGAAAAGCATACTGCCAATACTGGTAACTTTCCATCATTTAAATATTTCCGTCAAATACCAAATATGTTTCCAAGACCCTTGAAAAACCCCTTAGAAATCTAATTTCTTACCTAACACAACTCAAGTAACTTTTGGAGTGAATATCTATAAGGGTTCTAAATGAGTATCTAAGATCTCTCTCTGCTACCTCTAGTTCTTTCATTCTACATATTCAGACAATGGTTTGTCAGTCAAAATGGGTTCAACACTCCACTGAATTTTCTTGCCAGTTTTTGAGGTAGAAAAAAAAGACAGAGTTGAGGCAGAATTGAGGGCAGCCCACCCTCAGTGACTTGACAGCCCCCTACCATTTTGTTGTCTTTCAGGTTTTTGATTTCTATTGTTTAGTCCCACACCTTAGCTGATACACAATTAAAATTATGTTGCTTGCCTTTAGCTATCTCACTGAAATCTCTGCTTCTCTTGTGTCCAATTAATTTCTCACTCTAAAATTCCCACTGTGCCTGTCAGGGTTTTGGGGAACAGCTGAGGGCTAGGAAACTAAGCTATAGTCATTGGCCTTCAATCTAAAGTATTTATCTCCTTACCTCCTGGAGAAAGGGAAGGGAACTCATAATGTTCTTCTGTCCTTGGTAAGGGTCCAAATATCGCATGTCATCCACAAAAGTCACACTAGCCACTAGGTCCTGCCCACCTTTTTCAGCTTCTATTTGCACTTCACTTTCTTCTTGCACCAGGACTCAGTCTACTTGGCTGAGATGGTCTCTAGTGTGTCTAGTTTTGTACTGCTGATCTGTTTTGCCAAACTATTTAGAGTGAACTTTTTCTCCTGTTTGGCAATGCAAAACCTCTAACCACAGCTGCTTAGTATGGTTATTTTGAATTATTGACTGATGAATTGGAACAGACATGACTTTAAAAAAGACCAAACTGTCACTTCTGGGAGCAAATAAGATGGCAACAGAGTATCTCAGATATCAAATGCAACTCAGTGAATCCTCATAACTACTGTTGATAATTCCAAGTATTGTTTCCCTTTTACTCTGGTATTCTGAATTGTTACTTTCCACTTGGTCTTTAAGATACTACATATAGAAAGAAGCTTCGTTATGACGTTCTGCCTGTTGCACTTTGGCGGCAATGGGACAACTCATTTGCTTCCCTACCCCAATGTCACCCTATCAGAACAGAGCACCCAGTGACAACAGATCTCCAGCATCTTCACCTGCAGTCTGTGAGCAGAACTCCCTGAGATCTGTCATGACATATGTCATTCTTCGTGTGGCTTCTGTGAAGCTACCTCTCTTGCCTGTAGCAACTCTTTATACCTGCCAGTCTGCTGTCCCTGATCTCAGAACTTCAACTGCATACTTGCCTATCTTCTGTAGTAAGTCTTTTTTTTTTTTCATTGTTTTACTAATCAAACCATTTTCTTACAGCATTAAACCTTTTCTGAAACCAAATGCATTCAAACACCTCAGAGTGCAGGCAGTCCTCTTGTATTAGTTATGAGCAGCAATATTTAAAAACCCAGAACTGTAGCCTAATCTTGCTCTGTAGCCAGGATTTTTAAAATAAGGTTATTATAATTACACGGAGTCCCCTTTTCTATATGTCTTTCATCTGGGTTCTGAACAAAGACTATTTTAAGGAACTGAATTCCCAGTACATACACATACAGGTTTACAAAACCATGCCTGTGACTTCTGCAACTAGATATTCATATAAATCACTTTTTTTTCCCTTATTCACCTTAGGAAAGTGAACTTCAACTTCCAAAATCCCAACATGAGCTATAGAATGAGCACTATTCAGTGAAAGAGTAGCAGCCATGTTTGATGATTGAGGATGCTTATGTATTCTCAGGGACATAGAAAATCACTGCTATTTACCACATACCTTATAAAAGGTCGTGTCACGGCCAGAATTGTCCTTATAAACCATGATGGATGAACAATTATAAATGATTTCAAATTCTTCCGTAATCTAAGTAAAAAAGCAATGGTTTCTTAGAAAAACAGAAAAAAACCCACAGAAGATAAAGATCATATACAGTAAACCCTGGCATACAGGTGAGTTACAGAAATGGACACTGTTTAAAAAAATGGGTGTGGATAAGTCAGAAAAATAGGACTTACCGCCGATCAATCATCTGATAACATTTTTTCATCCAACCCAATCCAGGCATCCTTCTTCTTGGTGTTGCTCCATTCAAGTAGACAATCATATAGTCTTCAGCTACCATCAGCTCTAAGGTACTGATTACATATCTGATAAAAGTACAGATGTCAGTGAGCATATACTGTACCTTATCTGATTGAGCCCAAACTAAATCAGGCTGCTAGGAATAAATGAAGGTAGATTGAACACTTTATGACAATACAGGCTTTTCTTTTCCTATAAACAAAAGCAGACATTTAGCACTGATCACCATGGTACCTGTAGATAACCAGCTAAAAAGCCACAGTCTTACTTACCTGTGCCTTCAAAAATATGTGGTTTCCTTACAACAACAGTTTTGTAGTGAGTCTTCAAGTATCACTGGTTAATTTGCTTTTTCTTAAAAAGTAATTAAATCAGGAGATTTTGCAAGGGAGAACATGGCATCATGTGATGTCCTAGGAACTTCTGAAATTAATCCTTGAGAAACTTATATTCATAATTCTAATCACCAAGTTTGTTCAATACAATAATAAATGGCGTCAGAAGATAATTGTTTATACTTCTTGTGATCCTCAAACTCCTGCTACCAAGTCTCTCACTAGAAAACACAAATACTTTGACACTCATGCCCAAGAAAACCTGTCCATCAACCTGACTTCTGATGGTACAGAGCACGCCAGGATATCACTTCATTTTGTGAGCAAAACACTCTCATCATTCATTATCAGACAGTGCTCTTGGGGCCAAATGCATCCTACCTAGAACAGAACACTACTCATTCAAATAAGAGGATAGTTTTAAATTCTTGTTTGGGACTATCTATGCAGATGGTCCAGCACTCAGCAGCCCCTACCTCATTTGGGAGGACATCATCACAAGAATGTTCACATTGTTCTCCCTACTATCCAGCCTCAAGGCATGCCTATGTAAAAAACTAGAATGCAAAACCACAAGTCACACCTTAAAAACCTGAATGCCTGAGTGCACTCACTACAAAAGGCAGCTCTATCTCTAAGCATAATGGCCCCTTTCACAGTTGTATGGGAATGCCTCACAATCTAATCTGACCCTTAAATTCCTTAGGATGCAACGTCTTTAAAAGAATTGTAAGAAATCTAGTTCTCACCAGAGTGGTATTTTACCTGAGAGTAAAGTAGGCAGCCATTAACTAGACCAGTTTCACCATGTAGTAAATCCCATCCAAATCACTGCTCCCTCAATGCATTCCACTGCTCATTCTTACCTTGCAGTTGTGCATTCCCTGCTTTTGCCTGACATTTGTGAAGGCTTAGGTCTAAGAGTGATACAGGAAAGCAAGGGATTGCATGGGCATTCTGATGCATAACGCTTCATATAATAGCTACTTTAACAAAGCAGCTGTTTGACAGGTTGTAAGATTAGGCCTTCCCACAGGGCAGAGCAGAGCATCTAGTGCTTCAAAGGCACTTAAACACTGAAACATAAAGGAGTGTGTAAGTACATATTAAAATACTACAAGTCTTTCAGTTATGGAACACGACAGTCTGAAAAATGTCTGTTTATTAACTCCAGAGGGAATTGTGCCTATTATGAATTAATTAGTTATTGGAAGAAAAATCATGCATATTTCTCACCAGAATTAGGAGGCCTACTCTGACAAAAAGGAATCTTTGTTAGTTTTTTATTCATATCTCACTAATCTCACACACTTTCATTCAACAGCTCTTATGCAATTTATGTTGAATTAGACCATTGGCCATTTCAAGGCTGCTGAGCTTCCTTGCAATCCTTACCTATCTAATAATTTCTTAGTATGTGGTAATAATGGCAGTTTTTTCTTTATTTGAAAAGATGGACAGAAATTTTCTCATTGACTAGAACAACTGAATCCCTCAGAAAGCAAAGTACTGGTTTTGTTTTCAAAGTGTAGTTTTTCAAATTGAGATTATTTTAAAAAAATTGATCTGTGGACTGGCTTTAATCTGACTTTCAGGCGCCCATAAACTAAACAGTACCTTCTTTTATGCAGTTCTGCATTATCTACAAAAACTGCTGTAGAAGTCGTTTTGAGCATTTTCACCAAAATTCAACACTTCAAAAAGAATTTTACAGCATTAGTCAATAAAAAATGAAATGGAAGAAGATAATTGGAAATGGAATTGAAAGGAATTCAGATGGGAAAGGAGCAATTGAGGACAGCTGTTAATCACAAACTAGAGGTAGTTTATGCCACCAGAAACATGCTGTATAAAAAATAGAGATTCAGTGGTTTGTAGATCTCTCCACATCCCTATATAATTCAATAGTAAAGAATTACCAATATTTAAAAATATCAGTTACTGTATATTTAGAAAACTGTTACACTCCCTCTATTTCCATGCAATTAACAGACCTAAAGAATGGAAAGAAAGAGGTGAACTTACCCCTTTTTCTTGTTGTCTTACAGAGAGCCAACTGTCTATAAGCCTTAAAATAAGCTGCAAGTTCACAGCCAATGTGAACTCACATTTATATTACTACTCCAGAAAAAGTGACTTATAAAATTGACTTAGGCAATATCCTTAAGCCATGTGGAAAACACTCTTAAGGCTTTCTTTGCAAAGGTAATTTATCACCCCCTCTATCTGAACAAGGGTCTTGGGTGAAGACAAAGAACAACTTACTGAATGTCAGTCATGGTTTGTTCCTTATTTACTAAGTTAAAACCACTGTAGTTACTTCTTCCTTTCTCCTAAATCACTGGGCATTGTGTCTATCAGTTACTGTAGATGACATTGAGTTCTTAGAGGCTCTACCAGGCAAATTATATCAGTTGTTCTTACCAGAAACTACAACACTGTGTCTTGATTTTCACATAGAGACAATGTTAAGGCATTGCCTGCCAACAGGTGCATCTTCACAGACTGATATATTAAGGAGACCTGGGTCTGTGCTCTCAGTGCCTTGTAAGCTGCAAATGGCAAAGGCCAGGTATCCTGCTGGCTTTAGAAATTACTTACTTACTTTTATAACAGAAAACATTGGAATGACTGATTTTTTAACAGCTGTAAGAGGAAGTAGCTGAAGGCACTTCAGGAGAATGCTTCCTTCAAAATTTTGGGCTGTCAAACCAACTGCTATTAGGAATAATTTTCCTTTGATAGATTTGGGGTTATGTGGCCAAATTTGTGTCCTGCCCAACTGGCCTCCACCACTTCTAGCTGAATCAGAAGCAGCTGGAGTCAGGAAGCATAGTTAGAGCTGCTTGTGTCAGCAATCGCCATTTATCCTGTTTTTAAAAAATAAGCGTCAAAAAAATGTCCTGTAACTCCTAAACCCAGGACAGCACATTAAAAATGCATTCAGGGATACATCATGATAATGAACCATGAAAAACAGTCTAAGCCCCAGCTGACTGTTCTCAGAAAGACCTGGAAATCACTAGTGAAATAGTGGAAAGACTGTAACCCCAACAAAGTTAAGATACTGCATTCCTTGACATTTAGGGAGATACTAACAGTCAGATTTGATCCTGACAAATACACCTTAATTTGCAAAGGTGAGTAGGTAAAGTATACCAAAACAATATTCCACTGAGCAGTTTATCTAAAACTGCTTTTTTCCTTGTCACTCCCTGTCTAACGACCAAAATTACCCCTTAAGGAAAGACAGGTTACCCCTCACTGCATAATTTGAGTACTAACTCAAAAGAGTCTGTCACATTGCTCACATATCACTCACAAGAAAAGATTTTCCATGACATAGTTGTAATCAGTTCGACTGCTGTCTGGCAAGAAGCACGCTGCAAACACAATGATAGCATTCAGACCATCACCATAGTACCCTGTGGAAAAAAACGAAAACACATTTTTATCTTTGTCAAAAGCTTTTAGTGGGATAATTTTTTAAAAAAAATCTCAAAGCCTTGTAATAAAGCTACTATGTCTACTGCAGAAGCATACCAAAGTCCTTCATACCAAAGGTCTGAAAATATATGAACTATCATCAAGTGGTAAGGAAGTTGGATAGTCAGCTAAGATAATCAGCTAAGCTGAATTCTCAAAAACCACACACAACAAAACTACTAGTAGACTTTTTATAGAGACCGGCAAAAAAGCCTTCTAAGGCTTCTACTTCTCTATGGCAATCATGTACTGGAATGCTCATCTCCAACTGAGGAGTAAGAGGCTAAAGAAAATATCCTAGATTTGTTGCCCTACATCGTTTGAGTTACGTTCCACAAAGTCTTGCAGTCCAATCTCAGTTGGCCTGTGCAGCTGCAATGGTTTTACAACATTAAAATTATGACTTCATTCCGCTATCCCTTAAAAGCTCCTGGGGATCAGTTAAATCCTTTGCTGCGAGTTTTGTATAAATTATTTTTTAACCTTGGATACTCCAATTGTCCAATGCTGGTATTCTCTGGGCTGCATCACTGCCTAATAATAGCTGTTAATCTTCAAAGCTGTGGCACTACCGTTCCAGGGCCAGCACAGTTGCTTATTGTCCAAAAGACAATGTTTCTTTTTCATGATGGATTAATGTTGGTTAATCTTCTCCACAAGCCTTTGATGTTGCTACAGATTTTCTGTATTTATCATTAACAAGAAATAAAAAATACTCCTGCACTTCAGTTTAAAGTTTTGCTTAAAACATACATGCAATCAGGAGGGAATTTACAAAGATGCTGCAGGAACAGTTGTAGGTAGACAGCACTAGTGATCCAGAGACAGAAGACAGATACACTCAGAGAACATTCAAAAATCTTTTGAGTCTAGAAAAAACTGACATTGAGGGAGAGATGATAGTATTTGTGAAGGAAACTTCAATTCTCCTCAGGAACATGTTTCCATAACAAAAATTAAAGGATAACCCTAACACTTAAACAACCTTTGCAAAAGGAGATTTTGAGACTTTTACAGTGCTTTCTGGATACCAGAGAGCAATATCGAAACATAACTAAAGTGCTTATGGAACTCCAGTCCTGTTTTCAGCACATAGTATTATTCACCTAGATTATTTGGAATTGTGCTGGTTTCAGGTGGCAGAGCTAGTTTTCTTCACAGTAGCAAGTACAGGGCTGTAGTTTTGATTTGCACTGAAATCAGATGGTTGATAATATAGAGATGTTTTTGTTACTGTTGCACGGTGTTCACAAAGCACTGAGGCCTTTTCTGCTTTTCATACTGCCCACCACTCAGAGAACAGGCTGAGGACGCACAAGAAAATGGAACTGGACGCTGCCAAGACAGCTGACCTCAGTTGACCACAGGGATATTTCAGACCATAGAGCATCATGCTCAGGAGGGGAAGAAGAAGAAAGTAGGAGGGGACATTTGGAGTGATGGTCTTTATCTTCCCAAGTCACTGTTTTGTGTGATGAGGACCTGGTCCCCTGGAGATGGCTGAATACCTGCCTGTCCTTGAGAAGTAATGAATGAATTCCTTGTTTTGCTTTGCTTGTGTGCACAGCTTCTGCTTTATGTATTAAACTGTCCTTATTTCAACCCAAAACTTTACTCATTCTTACTCTTCTGATTCACCATGTGGGAGTGAGTGACTGATTGACTGTGTGGGGCTTGGTTGCCAGCTGGGTTTCAACAACAACAGGAAAAAGCAGTATTTCTGTCCCCCTCAGGTTTACAAATAGGGAGGACATTTCCTTCCTTCCATAAATTTAATAAAACTTCAAAAGACTTTATATCATGCTGCCATAAGGCAATCTGTCCAGCTGGCACAAGAATTTGGCAGTAAGAGCACATTATGGCAGGTGCATCCACTAAATTACATAGCACAGTTTGCAGTTCATGGAAAGCAAAACAATTATGTGGGGATGCTAACTAACAACACACAGAAGAAATATCCATAGATAAATCTAAGCCACTTATTCTTGCACATGCTTGGAAAGAAGGAATATTCACTCTTGGGACAAGTGTATTTTAATTCATCACTAAAAGCCAATAAAAGCCATTTGCCCAAAATCTCAGTTACCCTAAGCAAAGAAAAAGATCTCTAAGAAATTTCTCCATCAGCATATGTTGAAGACAATCTGAAACCTACACCCCCAAATCTACTCTCCCCTTTCCTATTTTGTAGCTACCACCTAGATTCTGCATTTGCTGTTATCTGTCTTTTGGTAGGGAGGAATGTTCAGTAGATCTTTGAATCATCAAGAAATGCTTGACTTGACTTCCTATTAACCAATTTTAGTAAGAACCTATTATTTTTCTTGAGATTAAAGAAAAGCCTCCTGGCCCTCTAAACACTCCACTGAAGTACTGCCAAAGGGAACTTCATATGGAATGGGCCTTGCTGCCATAATTGAGTTGTCCAAAGTTTTCCAGGATATGTGCAACAAAAGGATTTTGTTTCTTTGTCTTCAATCTGCCACTTCATAAACACAGAATTTAATCCAGTCCTTAACTTACTTTGATTTGCCTAGATATCAGGAAAAAAATCCAGTTTAGACCATGGCAGGCTGAAACTTACTGTTGTATCTTACACTGTTTGTTTTACAATGACTAATGCTATTGACAAACACCCTTTCAAAAGTAAAGAAAGCTAAATGGTCTTTGTCTTAGACTTGAGTGATCTAACAAAACGTCAGACATGTAAAATTTGAATTCAAATTATTTCATACAGAGAGTTGAGCTAAAGTACCTAGTCTCACACTAAACATTGATTTTTCACAGAAGTCGATACAAACATAAACTTCAACATCTAGTAGGAAATATACAAGTTTTTACTGCAAATGCATACAAAAATATATAAATAAACAACATTAGCAAGGCCCAAAAATATTTTGTGTTTGTTTCCTAAATTAAGCCATCTGTGTATGTTTGCTAAACTGTGTCTGAGGTGTCATCACATTCATAAATCTTTGATGGTAGTGCAGTAGTGGAAAAATGCTTGAAGGCCTAAACATCTTTATTAATTCTGGTTAAACCTTCTGTACACTGGCCACCATGAATATCTGTAGGCTAGCATTTAGCTGCTTTTAATGTTAAAATTAACAAGAATTTATTTATGTAATTTTACCAGATAGAGGCTCAACACTAAAAATATTTTAACTTTAATATTTTAGTGTCCTTAACTGATGCTGCAGATCAACAACACTCTGACAAAAGTATCCTCATATAAACTTATAAATCTTACCTCTGACATGCTATGTTGTCTGCCTCAGTTTTTGCAGGAATAAAACAACCAGTCTTAACCTAATACCTTGCTTAACAGATAGCAGAGTGCCCCCCAAAAATATAGAATCCAAAGACAATCCAAACCAAGGAAAAGGCACTTAGAAAGCCTTGTTTTATTTTCTTCCTTTAAGTGCAGTAGTACTTATCCACTTGAATTAATCTATAGAGAAGTGCACTAGTAACACTGAAACCATAAATTCTCTAAGGAAGCCGGGAAGCAGATGAGCAAATGAGAAAATATAGCAAACACATGGGACCATTTTCCTACCCTAAATGCTTTCTTTGATATGCTATTTGATAGTTATTAATAAGTTATGTAAAAAGTCCCATAAACCAGTTTGTGTTGAAATGTTGCTAACAACTATAAATGGCAGAAAAATATAATAAAGCAAGTAGACAGATGAATGGAAGCCCCAGGGAAAACTATCTTGTTTCTTTTGCCACTCTACTCGTTTAGATCTGTGCAACCACATACATCATTCAGCAAATCACAGAGCATTATACTTCCTCACACAAAAGGTTTTGAAAAAACTCGCCAAATAAAGTTTTTAAAAATTTATTTTGCTGTAGGTCAAAAGCTTTTCCTTTTCCAAGACAGCTTTTCTCTACAGTGACCAGATTGTTCCTGACACATATATGTCAGTATGCTGCTTCCAAAAGAGCTTTGAATTTAAAATTCTTGTTAGTCATTGCCATATTTAATTGAAAGCCTGGCTGATTTCAACCAAGGGTGAAAAATAAATTCTCTCTTCCCATGTCAGTATGATAACAGAATAAAAATAAAAATAAATCATGATCAATAAAGCATGATTTTTTTCCATCAATTTAAAAAATGCTTACAGATTCTCCTACCTCCATGTGAAATGACCTTTTTGTATGGCTCAATGACTTTCATATCAATTCTCTGTTCTTGTTCTCCAATAACCACTGTTCTCCATAACCTGTTGTCCTCTCGCTCCTCTTCAGCAGTGTACTCCGGAATTGATTCAGACCCCTCCTGGGAAGCATCCTTAGCAGCAGTCTGCTCTTCTGAAAAGTAGAACTGTATATATTACCTCTTCCTGTTAAAGCTGTAAATATTTTTGCTGTTACATACATTTGAGATGGATGAATGAAATTAACTGCATTTTTACAGTACTGGTATAAATAAGAACAGCATGTGATCATCTGACAGTCATTAAACAAGAAGTTTCCATTTTCTTAAGACATTTCATCATCATGAACATGAAAAGAACAACAGCAATTATCCTTATGAAGAATACCACCAAGGGATTTTCGCATCCAGCTGGTAAAACTGAGCAGCTGTTCACTAGCGTTACTGAATGGTAGGATTTCTAAAATCTATGTTGAAGGTATGAGAACTATGCTAACCCTACCCTGCCAAATAAATGTGAGCACAGCAATACTTCCTGTCTAGAGAGGAACTACCAGAGGACTATGAGAACATGGCTTCTCAACTTATTCCCAGTTTGTCTTCAATCCCTTTACACTTCAGCAACCGTGAAGAACACTCATCTTCATCTGATTCAATCCTGCTGACTCCCCACATAAACACAGTAGTTACCTCCCTCTAGGACTGTCTGAGGTTAAATACCAGTTTTCTCCTGCTGTGAAGTATAGAGCAGCCAGGCATGAGCACCCTAGAGAGAACACGGACATGTAGTCTATAGACACAATGACCACAAAAAATTAACTGTATGGCTGACAAGTGACCATAAAGTCTCTCTGCTGAATACTCTCAGTCTCAAAAAAATGGGAAGTAATTAATAAAATCTATATTTTCATTATATACTGATGGGATTGCTCTTAACAATAAATTTAACTGCATTCCAGTTTTTCAAATTTAATCGCTGTTTACAGAGAAACTAACAGGAAAAGTGATTATGTCCACAGCTGTAATTATTTAACTTCCCTCTTTATTTCCCTCTTTAGTTATTGTTACAACATACTGTGTCTTCCACGGGGGGGGGGGGGNGGGGGAAGAATCCCTCTCTTGTACTATTCTTGCAAAGATCCTGTAAATTTCATGCATGACACATATTTGAAGTAAACTGTTCTTTCTAAAGCATTATCCTGGCTCTGCAGCCATAAGAGCAGAATTAGAATTGCAAGTCAGTAAGGTGGTCAATAAGTGAGGTAACTGTAAACAAAGATACAGTGAGATACATAATGACATACACATGCCTTCATAAAAAGCTGGAGGCACCCTATTTGAAAATACTAAGGAGATCTATGAGAATTTAAAACAAATTAAAAGAAGCAATTTCAATGAACACAAATGTTCATTGAAACATTTTAAAGAACAGAATGTTTCATAGGTGCCTGCAAACCTTTCTATGTGTTATCTACAGATGTGCCTCTCTGAATAATGCTTCTTCTTGAACTACTCGTACAAATTGAAATATATGGTCCTTAAAACACACTGGTTTATCATAATTATGTAAGTTATCTACGAAATCAGGAATATGATATACTGTATGTATACCACATGTATCTACATAAAAGCTACAGGCACATATACATACATGTACTATTATTTTGTAAAACTGTATCCTCCACTAAATCCTATCAATAATTTGCTAACCAAATCAGTTACAAACACCCCACAAAAAAAGCTTCTAAAAAATACAGGTTAAACACATATTCATTGCTACACTAGGGTTAACAAAGTCTGAATTTCTGCTGCTGCCTATCTTGTATTTTCTGTCCCTAACACAAAATACTATTAGGGAATTATACTGGCAGAAAGTGCCCCTCTCTGAGGCAGATTCTCTCATGTGCAATGAAATCTGAGTCCATAAAGATTCTCTACTTTACATAGTCCCTTGTGGAGTCCCTTCACTCAATGTAACACCCAGGGTCTGGCCTTGGCAAGACAGACCCCAGCTACCCCTCCTGCCTGAGAGGACACTTCCAATGCACCCTGTACACAATGGTTTGGTCGGTTCTGCCCCCCCTCAATGACCTTGGCCTTGTAGTTCCCCCCCCCAGTGTGTCTCCATTGTCTTCAGGTCAATGCCCTTACCTGCCCTTTGCCCTGGCCCAGACCCTCTGCTTACCGCGAGACGGGGGTGGGGCTCTCTCTCTTGGCCTTGGCTACCTTTGGCTCCTGCAATAAACCTGGCTAGAACTGACCCGAGGTCAGAGCCTTCCCTTCTCCTAGCTCAGCTAGCTGCGTGGTGTGTGTAGGTGTGGTAGCTGATCCCCCTGCCTGAGAATTCCCAAGGGGCTTTTCCAGGATAGAGGCCTTTTGGGCTCAGCTTCAGCTCCGCTCCTTAAAGACACACAGCTACAGCCTGATGGAATCTTGAAAGAAAGGAGGAGTATTTCAGCTATTTCCTCACTAACCAGTCAATGAGTTAAAAACTTTCTCAAACAAAATTGTATTAATGGTAGAAACAGGGACGGAAAAGCAAGAAATACATACACGTGCACCTATGGCGTGACCATGTAAGCCTTTTTTCCTTAAGAACCCCAAATAAAGCGAGTTTGAGGAGATCTAAGGTTGGAAAAAAGGACAGTCTGACAAAAAAAGTTGGGTTTTTTTCAAGTATAGTATTTCAAATAGGTTTAACAGTTGCTGCTCAGCATATTATATACTGAGGAACTGAATAATATACTCACACCTTTCTCAGGGCACAATGCTCATGATGTTTAACAATAGCATTCAGCTTTGAAATAACACATATTCTGTGACACTGGGAATAAGCTTACAAAACGCATAACCCCACTATCTCCAAAACTAGGTATCTTAATGCAATTTTGTATGTTGTGAGTTTTGCAAAGGTACTGTTGGTAGGAATATAAAAATTACATGCATATGGTCAAGTTATGTAAACTTTGACAGCCCATTGCAGGGCAGCCCATTGCTGTAAGGATATGGAGTCTCCACAGGATACTATTACTCAGCTCAGGTACTTTTAGAATAGATAGGTGGGATTACCAACACCGCCTACGAAGATTGTCTGGTCTGGTCTGATTCCTTGTGAAGTAGAAAGAACATAACTGAGGCAGAGAAACATAGCTGGCAGAACAAACTTCAATAAAAAGAGGCTGAGCTATGTACGTGGCTGACCAATGTTGAAATTGTATTTGAGGTTTGATAATTTTTTTTGGTTGGTAAAACTTAAGACAATGAAAAATTAGTACGACCCTGATAAAACTTACAATGTTGAAATTGGATACGTGAATTATTTTTTAATAGAAATGGTACTAGATTGCCTCTTCCTGATAAAGTAACTCTCCTTTACTGCCTGGAATGTTGATTTTGCAGAGAAATTCAAAAGGCAATAAATATCTGCAGAAAAAATAATAACCATTCTTACTTTGTAGTGATGATTTGAGAGCAGGCCCTCATTGATACTCACATATGGTTTTCAGAAATGTAAGTTTTATGTCATCTAAAGCAATAATCGTAAAAAGCTCATTTCAGAAACTAGCATGGCATGTAAGGGAATGTTGGAATGTATGTTATTAGTGACTAAAACCCCCCACTCCGTGAAATTGATGATCAACCGATCTCTGAACAAGTAAGTCAGGTGCTAGTTCAAGGCAAATATTTTAGTATTTCTGCTCTCATCTCATCTTTCATGCATATTGCAGTTGTGATGATTCTTCTTCACCAATCTTTTGAAAAAATGGGTTTCAGTTTTACTTATAATACAAAGACATTTCTAAATGATGAGGTGGACCCCTGAACCATGGTAACAGTCTTGCTTTTCTCAGTTGTCTTTTGTAGTTCAAAGGGACCTTCAACAGTCTGATCATGACAAAAATCACTGTTCTTTCTGGTCTTTGCACATATTTCTCAGTATGTACTTTTCTGGGTTTGGCAGCAGTTAAGACATTGAATTGTGGGAGACTGATGGTAACATCAGAGTTTGTACCAGCTAATAGCAGAGTGCAGGAGTACAAAGATAACAAAGGCTATTTACCATGCAAATAAATCATTCTTCATTGGTTCTTATGACTATAATCTTAGCTATCAGATTAATATTTTATATATAGTAAACTTATTTTATTGCTGTCTTAATTTTGATAAAATGTTGATTTTTTGGGGGGGTGGGGGAGTGTGGGTCTTTTCTACTCTTTTCATGGCTCATCTGAGTGGAAGACATTTTTACTACTATCTAAAATAAAACTACACAACTGTATAAATATCACCAAAACCAGAGGGACCCTGAGCTCTTCACTTAAAGAGTTTGGGGAAATTGGTTCAACTTTAAGAACTGAAAAAATTATCACAATCAGAAAGCAGGAAAAAAAAAACACTGGGAGGAAATGGCTGCCATCAGTACAACTGCTATTAAAATCATCTGTTCTATTGCAGACAAGAGACTTTTTCTCTCACAAAGTGGTAATAACAGTCTAAGCATGTGACCCCATGTGTGTGTTAGTTTTAACCTTCACTGTAAAATCTTCTATCAAGCAACTCATCACCACACTTTGCATCTCTCCATAAGGAGATCCGCCTCCTCATGAGAAGTAACATTAGAGATGCTCATGCATGATTGAGTACGCAGTAATGCCTCTTTGGCAATACCACTTAAAATAATGCAACTGACCTTGTATGCTCCATCCAGCAACCTCACTGGCATTAGGGAAAGTAAATGCATGGGAAAAATCAGTTTAAAATGATCCGTTTTTAAAATTTCTTTCTGTTCTTGACTGTAAAATGTTCACACTTATTTTCCTTTCAAATAGCTTGTGATCTGTTTGTATTTACATCAGCAATTACAGTTCTTACATCTTTACATTTTATAAGGTACTAGCAAGGAACAGGAAACACCCTATTTTGAACATCATGAAACTAAGTAAAACTGAGTAAAACTTCTACATCATATTCCTGTACAAGAAAATCATTGATATGTGAAGAAAGAATGAAGTATCCATCGCACACTTCAGGGTGCATCTATATTGTACAGTGAGCCCTGCTGAGAAAGGACATTTAGATTAGTGGAATTCTGCTGCTCCATCACCTGAGCTAGCTTTATCGTGCCATCCACACACCTTCCATATCTCAGCTTTCCAATCATGGGAATAAAAAGTAGACCTTTCTTCCTAACAAAAGATCTCTCAGCACATTGTGTCTACCTCACATATATTCCAAGATCTTTGGTGCAGCCAACATATTTTGCACAAAGTCAAATTCCTAAATATGACTGACGTAACTGTAATCTAGAGCTGGCCAGAGCTGCAAGAAGCTGCAGTTAACTACAGCATTCTCTACAGCAACCATCAGCTGCTCTGTCCTTCTTGAAAAATTGTTTTCAGACAAGTCCTATGGTACTGAACAAAGACAGGACTTTGAATTTCATTCTCCCTAGGTAGCTGCTCTTACTTTATTAATTCAGCTGCACTATTTTTTCTGCAGTCTGAATAAACAGAAGGACAATACTTTACACAGGAGGAATAAAGGTTAAAAAGTAGCAGACAGTAAAATACCCATATGCCTAGCATTAACTCTCAAATGCTGTAACCATACTTATAATCTGAAAGACATGAAACTGAGCATGTGAGTAGAAAAAAAAGAGACAGAGATGAACTCTACACTTACAATCTAGAATATTACCTTGTCCAGTGTATTCAAAAGAGTCTGCTTCATCAGGGGTGTCAAGTTCATCTACATTAATGTCAATTTCATCAGGTGTATCCAAATTATCATCAGATAGTACAGACCCTTCACTCCGATCCAGTGAGAGGTTGATGTTTGGAGCAGTGAGCTTTATCCTTCTAGGTTGGGAACCATTAAGATCAAGAGAATTGGGAGGTTCTGAATAAAAGATAAAAGAAAAAGAAAAAAAGAGAACTTTAGCTACTTCACATACAGTTAACTCCCAGGTACTCAAAAACTACCCTTCAACATGCTGGAACAGATCAATTCTAATAACACTATGACATTTGAGACCATCTAACACAAACACAAATATTAGCATTAACGTTTAATGAAATGAAACAAAAATCTATAGGAGCAGCAAATGTATCTCAGAGCTCTTAAATTATGCTAAATTCAGATTCAATTTTTTTGCAATCATCAGACAAAAATCAAGTTTTGAACATGCTCTGACCCCAATATTTAAGAATTTAAAGGGCAAGTACAAATCATATCAGTTATGAATCAAGACATTGCTGAGTTCTGGGAAAATTCAAATGAGTTAAAAGCCACTGTAGATATTTATTTTCTTGTGCACTCAGTGCTGATTTACAAATACGTACATCTTTAGCTTTAACTATATAATATATTACCCAATACAATAACAAATAAAAAAAATCTCTGAGTCTCTTAATCGGTCTTAAATAGAAGTAGAGTTCAACAAGATGAGAGCTAAATACACCTTTGCTCCTTGCCTCTGCCTTGTACAACACATTTCAACTTGTTCTTAGTTCGCTTCGACAAAGGTCAATTATAAAATAAATAATACAGACTACTAAAATTTTGCAAGGACTAAACAAGTGGTAACAAAGCCCAAAATAAAATGTCACATTGTAATTATCATTTCTCAAGTGAAGAAGAAAATTTACTAAATAAAGCAAACTCAATACTTTTTTCTTTTTAGCACTGAACTGATTCTTTACCAGCACTGAAATATCATTCTCACTGCATAATTAAACGCCACAGGAATAAGATACAATCAAGAAAATGAGCAAAAGCTTCTCTCACCAGGTCTCATCTCCGTAGAACTGGGGCTTAGTACACCCTCAGCTAAGGGGATGTCCATTCCCACATCCTCTTGGTCCAAACTGAGAAATAAATAAAAAGTAAGATCTTAAAGAGATGTACTGCTCATGATCTTATACAGAACTGAAATACCCTCCAACACAGCCAGCTGACAAGTTTGATTACAAAACTGATGTTGCAAACAGCAATATTTCTCATTTTACACAAACGAAGCTGGTCTTTGGTTATCCAGCAAACTGGACACATCATTGCAAGGAGCTTCAGTTACTCTTTGTACAACAGTATATTCATTACTGTATATAGAGTTACTGTATAGCAAAAATGAGCAGGTTTTCCCTTTTTTGGTATCATTTGTGTCTTAGAGCAATTCTGACCCAAACTAGTAATACTGATGCAGGTAATGCGTCACACTGAAACAGTTCAGAAAGTGAAAAAGTGAGAACCAGAACTACATCACAGATTTTCAAAGACTAAATTGTTGCAAAATATTTTACCTAGACTCCATTTTTAGCAAGATACTAAGAAATTACATTTAACACACATACATATGTACATACATACCTACACACATACATACATAAGACAAGGAAAAGGCACTAAGTGGTGAAAATAGCAACAAAGATAGTTAAATGTTTAAACTAAGTTGACATCAACCATTTTCATGTCTACTTGAAATTTAAATATTTTACAAAATACTTGCTGGAAGGATGGTTCAACTCCAAATAGGAAACAACATTTTAAATTTTCAGGACACTCTTGACAGCTTCCTCCAAACTATCTGCAAATGTATGACTTCAAGAGAGCTTCATTAACTTTATAATGATACCTGTAGCATTTTATTCTGCATTATTGTTCCAAAACCTGTTCTTTTTTTTTTTTTTTCTCTCCACAAAAGCCGAAAAACAGACCATTCTTACACTTTGACCAACAGAACTGTGATGAGATCAAATTTGGTACGTCCCCCTGCAACAGTACCAGATATATTTTGAATGATGCAAGTAATTCAGCTGAACAGATCTGAACAGATGTGGTTTATTGCTTTTGCAGTTTCTTCCTGACCTCACTTTCCCAATGAGGAGGACTACCCGTGTTATTTGACTGTATCCAGACAAGACTCTTTGAAACACTGTAGCAAAGCATGAGTATCATTCCTGTGAGTTCTCATTAATTTCATATAAATTATAGACAAATGTGCATATGTAGGGCTGCCAAAGGCTTCATCATGCTTAAAGTTGACAAAGATTTTTACCTCAAGCCCCATGAGATCTAATTCCCAATACAGACAAGCAAACTAGTGAACTCCCACTTTTCCATGAAACCATAGAGAGCACAATTTAAAGCTATGGTCAAACATGTTTGTGCCTCTCAGTTTACAACCAAGCCTTGTCTCTCACTAAAAACTGATTTTACTAATTTTGACATTATCCCAACATACTGTATAGTGCCTCTTTCATAAATACAGAGATGAACAGCTTAATGATTTTTCAAAACATATCAATTCTAGAATATGTTTAATTACTGTCAAAGAAGGCTTGAAACACCCTTTCTCTTAGCATACACAACAGAAGAGTGAAGAAATTTGATCAAAGTATCCTGTTCATGAATAAAATGAAGGCACAAATTGCCTATAAGGTACCATTTTCTTTTTCCCTCTACTCTGTAGAATTATCTGTATTCAGAAGCACTGAATACCACCATAACTTACATAGATAATGTAAATAAAACAAGAGTCTTTTCCTCTTTTTTGGTGGTTTTTATACAATCCATTGTAAAATATGTGTAATGAAGTCTGATTCATTCATCTGAACTAGCTAGAGAGAAATCCTAATTTGAAAGAACTGCTGAAAGTAACAGCTGGCTAAGGCAAATAACTGTAGTGGAAAGGGCGTGGGGAGAGTATGAATATTTCTAACCCATTTTAAATTCAGATTAGGATTTTATGTGGGGCTTTATTAACCTTTAAAAAAATAAAACTGTGAAGTGTTCTTCTATTAAAGCAGCTCAGGATTAGTCAAATGATGACTTATGGGTATTCAAGGGTTTATATTTTGGTTGCAAAGAATAGAATTTTGATACTGTCATTCAAACCAATAATTTGTGATATTTCTTACAGCTTTATCAGACCAAATGGCAATTCCTTACTGCACCACCTTTGAAAATTACTGGAGGGAATTATTTGAAAAGAAATATTCAAAGTTGTGTGAAAACTAAGATACAGGAGGATAGTGAAATTTCAGGCTTTCTGTATTAAAAAGAGACACTATTCCCTGTATAAAACAAACAAACAAAAAGCTTAAGAATGAAGATCAGCTTTTCCATCATATGAAAAGAGCATGACTGAGTTTTATATAGTCTATGCCTACAGAAAGAGTGACAATTATGATCTGAAAGAAAGCGATTTCCCATAAGTAATTAATTCACAAAGTTAGAGTTGCATAACATTTTTGCAATACCCAGGACAGAATTATCCTAAATCATGACGTTTCTAGGGTTACCCCAAGACTGCTTTTCTCCCTGTGAAATCTTCTTTTTATTGTTTTTTTCAACACATATGAACTTGAGTTGGTTGCTTTCTCTAGGGCCTCTTACACTCTCACAACAAAAATCTGACGTATTTTTCTGCTTTCATTGGAACCCCTGCAGCTGAGTTGAACCAGAATTTTTTATCACAGTTCTGAAGAACAATACATTTCTAGTTATTAAAAGAGATATGTGTTTCACACACTTGTTTGAGTTTTTTATGAAATTCGGCTACAAGCGGTGTACTTTAAAGTACCCCTTACTCATGAATTACAGTTAAACAGCATCAAAATTTGTTGGAGAATTTCTAATTTTATTTTGTTGACACAGTGTTTTTAATGTCAAAAATCTGTACTGTTCATACTGGATTATTAAATTTGGAAAGTAAGATTCTCTGGTCCTAAGAGCACTGGGTCAAAGCAGGCATTTAAAAAGTCCAGTTACCAAAAGCATTGCTGTCACAAGGTTCTCCATTTTATCTTCAAATACATAAAATGCTATTGCCTTTCAGAAGATTTTTAGCAAATATTATGTTTCCTTTTTTCTTTTTTTTTCTTTCTTTTCTGTTTTTTAATTGTGTCAGGTTCTTACATACTGCACACTGTCAAAAACAGTCAACAAGCTGTTTGGAGAAAAGAAAGTCTGACCTGGGGGAGAGTCTTATTTTTCCAAATCCTTTGTGCTTTTCCAAAAGACACTAAAGATTCCTTGCCAGACATATATACCTTAGGTTCAGTGAAAGGTCTTAATTTTCATATGCCACAGTGAATATTTCAGTTATAAATACAGGCATATTTAAAATCATATTTAAATGTCTGTGATATAGTGTCCCAACATATGGCTTCAGAATTGCTGTCAGCAAGAGAATAAGGAGGATATAGATGAAGGTGGTTTTCTACAGACAGAGCTTCACATTTTCTGATGGATTTTGAGAGCATGTTATGCTGAGCAGCTCAGCACCTTGCAAAGTAATTTCCGTCTGTGCAGAAGCTCTCAACAGACCTCTGCAGGAACCCTAGCAATGGAAGTCAGACTCCAGAAATTTTAAAATAGGCAACTACCTCCTCTTCCTTTCCCACAGACTACTTCACATGCTTTCAAAATTCTGGCTTATAAAATTCCTTGCCTTGCCATAAGGGTGCAGCTTATAACAAGGATGATATATATTTAATCCCCTTTTAATGAATGCTCCCCTTTTATTGAAGAAATAAATTAAGTTACTTTAGAAAGCCCATTCTATCCAGGTATGATTTACTGGATTGATAAAAAAGGGATCTTGGAACAGAGGTCAAAGTCAATTCAGATTTTTTGTGGCATAAATGACTTCTTTTATGTTGTACACAGACCAGTCATTTAAGGATCAGCAGCACTGGGAATCAAGTTACTGATTATTTGCTCTGATATTCAGGTCTATGATCTTGTTCAGAAACAGCTGAACGCCCCTCATTTCTCAAAGGTGGATCAGAGACAGATAACAAATTCATATGAAAGGAGGAGAGGCTGGAGGCTGAAATATTTTCCTTGCTCTTTTTTTTTGGTTCAGACATTCTTACAGCTCAATAAATTAATAAGCTTTAAATAATTCTTAATGCCTTCTCAAACCAGTATTTCTCAAAATTAAAGTTATCCTTCCTGACTTTTCTAGGTACAGCAGCATTCTGCTATTTTGGAAAGAGGGGCTTTGAATATTCACAGCAATATGTCATAGTCCCTATGGGCTGTGTTGCTCACCCTTATGTCATCTGTGATCTATCACCAGTTTCCCAAGTTGCTCTGAAGCTATTACATATCAGGAAGTTAATTTCTTTAGTCTAAAACAAGATATGCTTCCAATGCACTGCTCTGAATAAAATACAACATGCAAAAGAGATCAACACTAATCCAGTTGTGACTCTCACCACAATTTATTCAGCAGCTGGACTTCAAAATGTATACATTTTCCCATTTTCTTCACTCATCATTTTTAATCTGAAGTGGAGCCCACAACTGCCAGACACTTTTCCTAGATAGGTAAATCATGTTTAATCCATGCTGTTCCCTCTACATACAGAAATGATTTTATCTCAAATTTTTACAAGATGTCTCAAGTTTTTTTATAAAGTTTCAAAACATGGTAAGTCAAAGAAACAGCAAGGAGGAAATCACCTCTGTGTATATCAATATGTGCTTCGTTTGGATACTAAATGTGAAGAGGGGAGACGAAGTGCAGTTGGAAAGGTTATTCAGGGACTAGACATTTAGGCTTTTTTCATCTTCACAAATTCCACACATTATGTAGGTATACCCTGGTTTTGGATGAAGTAAGAGTCCTGCTGATAACCCACTTTCTCACTGGTGTACAGTGAAAAACTGAGCTGCTTTGAAGAAGAATGCTTTGAAGAAGTAGTGAAATTTTAGGTACAAAAACAAGTAAGGGAACTTAAACTCGAGTTACTTTTGCAGCACGCAGGCAGCACAAAGTTCTTCTCCTTTGAACCCCTCCCGTCCCCACCCTGTGACACCACCCTTACGCAAGTACTGAGCCCAGAAAAATAGAAAGGAAAGCCTGACGGATTGGATATGAGAGCATTTGCCTTGGAAGGTATGAAAAAGCCCTTGGCATTTATCCAGTAATGCCTGTCTACTGACTCAGCACAGCTCTGTCTGAAGGTGCCTCATATTAAGGAGGGTTAAGTGTTTTGTCAGTATCTTGTGTAAATCCATCTCCGGCCTGCCTGAGGGGACTCTCATCATTTTGATTACCCCACCTGGAGGATATCTAACTTCTTTCAGACAAAACAAGAATTCTTTCCTACTCAGAATCAATTAAAAGCCTTAGAAGAACTGAAAGCCACCATTCAAACACTCCACAAACTCCAATTTACATCACTGATGTGTTTACACAAAATGTTTTCTTAATTGATTCATTCCTCTTCAGTTTACAAATATAGAAATGCATATAAATTTAGAGCCAAAATACATTACCAAAAACACAACTTACAACTGTCTCTGTAGCCACTTGTCACGGTTTAAGCTGAGTCGGCAACTAAGCATCTCACAGGCACTCATTCACTTCTCCCCACCCCAGTGGGATGGGGTGGAGAATAAAAGGTCAGACTTGGGGTTTCAGTGAGGAACAATACAAATGCCCAGCACCCACCAAGACACGCCAAACTCCACCCCAGAGCCACAATCAGTCCCCCCTTGCTGGGTAACTCCCCAGATTACACACCAGGCATGATGCTCTATGAGACCAGCTTGGGTCCTCTGTTCCAGCTATGCTTCCTCCTGGCTTCCTGTGAACCTACCTGCTCACTGAAACTGTCCTTGAGTTAGGGTAAGCATTACTTAGCAGCTACTAAAACATCAGTGTGTTATCAACATTGTTCTCATACTGAATCAAAACCACAGCACTGTACCAGCCGTACCAGCTGAGAAAAAATGGGCTCCACACCAGTCAAAACCAGGACATTACTCCAACATTCACCTCACTTCGCATAAAAGGATACCAAAACCTGTTCTGTTATCCTAATTAAACTCTTTACATATTATTTCATTTTTAGAAAAGAAACTCTTTTGCTGTTTTCTATTTATATCCAAACAGCACATCTTTTGCTTTCTTTCATAGGGCTCCACACTTGTGGCTTGTAATTTCAGTGCCATTTCTGTCCAGAAAATATATTACAGGCATCACTACAACAGCATTTTTTAAAAGAACAGCAGATACCTACTTTCTACTTTTACTACTTGGAGTTCTCAGAGAAGAGTCAGTGTGTCCATCATCTTCCAGTTGTAGATGTAACTGCACAAACTGTTATAACTGAGATGTGTTATTTCCAAGACCTTTAACACTATTGGACTAATAAGAAATCCTAATGTAATTTACATGTGTATGAGTTTTGATGCTTATCATCCAGGTTACATAGGTAGAAATGTTCTGCGAAGTCAGAGAAATGTTGGACATAATTCAGTATCAACTCTGTCTACAGCTGGAGGAGATGCTTTAGGAAATAAGAGTGTTAATATATGAATTTCAGAAATAACACCTGACAAAATAATAGGCTTTGCTGTGAAGAAACTTTGATGAAGAAAAAGAAAGGAAAGGAAAGGAAA